>CANSZD010002377.1:0-227418 GCA_947648045.1 Beta corolliflora
AAACCTCTGACCTGTTCCTGGCTCAATATAATACTGCAAGAGAAATATGTCATCTCTCCTGTTCGAATTAAGGTTATTTTGTCATTCCTACCATCCCAGTATCATGAGTGCATGATTCACTACATGAGAACTTCAAAAGAAATTGAGTAGCACGGATAGAGGACACACATCGCGTTAGTTATATCTGAAATTACTATATCTCACCTCACCAACAGATTGCTTGAGAAAACAAACACCAAAACCACACACTAGTTGGAAAACTAAAGTACTAAACAAATAATCACAAAGGTATGTTTTATTTGCATTAAGACATTTGAACTGAAATACTCTAGTTATTGTTTAGTCGAACCCATGATATTATGCTAGAAAGAAAAACTCTTGTTGGCTAAATTACAGCTGACTAAATAAGAGAGAAGGAATATTCGGTCCCACAGCAACTGAAGTTACTAAAATGCCCTCTACAGTCTACACCCATGTAACAGATACTTAAGTAGGCTAACCACTTAGCCTTGCTCTTCAAAAATTGTGGTCTACATGCCAAGTCTGTAAAGTTCAGCAAGGATGATATGTTAGCCATACACTCCCTCTACCCAGTGAAAGTATATTTTTTTCTGCTTCCAAAATTAAACCACAGAAACTAGCTTATTGTTTCATTTCAGCTGGTAATTTATATTACAGTGGCTTAGCATCATCATATGAGTTTGACTACGTGTATAGACTAAAAGCATACAACTCTCTACTGGCCATGACATAATCCAAGACCTCTTAAGTCTTAACGACTAACGCTGTAACTAGTCTCTTCCTATATTGTCCTCCCTCAATGTCTTGTCTTTTCCTACCGTATTAATACTGCTGAGATGAGTCTAGCGTTTGATTTTAGCTAGTTCAACATAATACAGTGTTGGCTAACATCATCATATGTTTTCAATTGATGTGTAGACTATCAAGCATACAGTTCCAGCAGCCATGAAATTGATCCATGACCTCTAAATGTTGTAACTTGTCTCCTCCTACCCTTCCATGCATCTATATCAAGTTCAAGCAAGACAACCATGCACAGAAACAAGAAGTTATGAATGTCTTATGATATATACTAACAGTTTGTATCAGCAAGTTTACTTATGGGCAAAATGAACCAAAAGCAATGCCAGGTAAGAAACACATGCAAATAAAAATAAATTAATCATGTAAATACAGAATCTTGATTGACTCCAAGTAACATACATCTCATTTAAACCCACAACGTTCTGATACTTTCAGAAGCATCCAGGGTATTGTGCGCGTGAGCAAGATGAAAACCATCAAATTCTGAAAAACCCCATTCAAACTTAAACGTATAGTCAAGATAAAAACTTGGAGTCAGATAACTGGTATATCTGATGTTTTAGCTAGAAATTAATAGCATCTTTACGAAAATCAAGGGATGGATGGGTCAAGAAGGTACCCTGTCACTCCTAAAGCCACATCTTCGTGGAATTTCCTCCACAATCCAGCCATCAGGTAGTATGGAAGCTGATTTAGGTTGTATAGTTTCAGGGAAAATGTCATCCACGTCTGCTTGGCGTGCCTCCTCCAATTCATCTGGCCTCAAGATCTGGAGTCATTTGTAACGTTAACTGAGAATGATTAAGCAGTTTGCAGGGTTTGAATCTTCCACAGTTGCATCTTATTTTTCAAAAAGTGTGAAAATATCTTATAGCTCAGTATTTTTCAGAATAAAATTATTAAAAAATAATTCCACAAGGAAGTACTTATAGGAACTAGTCATGACATACAAATAAGAACAGCTGATAAACAAATTGATTGAAATCTCGAAGTAGTACATAATGAAAAGAGGTTCTTATGTTAACAACACAGAGTTCCCTGAATTTCTTGCTTTACATGTTTGAAAAGCGACAAGTACAATAAACTTTCAGACTCTTCCCCGAGAAGATAAAAGCCAAATTCATTATTTACCTTCCCCCCCATGGGCGATTCTCCTGAAGGAACCAGAGTTCTGATAAGGCTAAAAGAAAAGCAGTGGCACTCACAGTTAGCAAACAGTTATGAAGTACAGATAAATTATTTAAAAAAATTTCCAGAGTAACTCACCACTAAACTATTGCTTGGCTTTCTCCTGGGGATCGGGATATCTTCTTCTCCGGATAAGTACCTTTTGACAGAAATCAGAGAGCGGAACTTACGTCCACTTCCAGGCTCATAATAATACTGAAATAAAGTAACAATTACATCTCCTTTGTTAATAATATGCAAGAAAGAAAGCACTCAATACGACAGAATAGATATAAAAGAACAGCTAGTAGCAGGCTGAAGGAGAAATAATATAAACTGAGAAAAAAAGTTTGTACTGAAATTAATAATGCAGCAAAAACATCGATGAGATCATATGCATCTGTAGAGACTGTAAAAGCTCATCAAACTCACCCATATAGCTATACACACTGTCCTACTTCAAATTCATTGAACTTTTTGCCAACAGTACCAAAGGTTTGCTAATTATGGTTCAGTAAGTTTCGAGATACAACTCGATATATGTGTGTGCAAACTTACAGTGCTTTATCTTCACCTGAATTCCCTTATCCGGATTAGTATGAACTTATTGACCCTGAATTTAACTTATCAGAACTTATTGTAGTTGTAACTTGAACTTCGGTTGCCCTTACTGGCCCTAACACCTTACCTCAACTCATTGGCCCTAATCCTAGCTTATCTACGTTTATTAGTCCTCAGTGTATTGACATTTTCGATAAAGTAAATTAAGCTGGCATTAATTGCATTAAGAACCACATGGTTCCTTGTATGTGCTGGTGAATTGATCCTCTTTATTCAAGGCAAGAAATGCTCAAAGCCCAAAAGGAATAGATATGGACTTGGTAAACAAGGAACGAAAGTACGATAATGTTAACATTATCTCAAAGAATATAATCCTGACAAAAAAAGATATATAATGTAATTCCGTTCCTATGGCATAAAGTGAACTAAAGTGTTAAGGGGAAAAAAATAGATTACAAGGACAGTAGATAGATGACTTCAGTGCTTCAGAGTCTTTATTTTCCTTGAAATAGTCATGTAGCAGAACACAATTATATTGTTGAGGAATACATGATATTTTGTTTTCAGTCAGAAGCAGTTAGAAGAGAGCTTTTAAGATCCACCATTGCAGATTTGTAGCAAATCCAAGTGCAATGAACATCGCTACCAGCTATGCCCTTCCACATAAATCATAATTTTGCGAGCTTTCAGTTATCATGATAGATAAGTGGAAGTCAGTTTACATTATGCAAGTTCAACCAATATCCAATTACATGATTTTACAAGCCAATCCTTAATTCCCCATGATTTGAGACAGGTTATTGTCGTCCACATGAGATATAAAAGATAACAAAATCACAATAATCGGCAACTGATAGAATTGTCTCTCGTTTTATCAACTAATAAGACAACCCTATAAAAGTGCTGCCATTACAAGTCTCAAGGTGTAGAAACAACCCGCTCTAAGAACCCTTTGCTTCTAACTTCTAATGCTTAAAAGGTTGAATTTATGTGTAGCTACCATGTTCATGCCCTCATTACTCATTCCAAGATTGGACTTGGAGACATTAGTGTTGGCTAGCTTAAACTTGTTAAACTAGATGATTGAAAATAAGATGGGAAATATCAAGCTAAGAAACAATGCTGGCAATAGGATTTGGGGTTAAGTAATAAGAGTGATGATCATTACAACCAGACAGCAAGCCATGCGTATAGATTAAAAGGACAATACTTTTTTCAATACAGAAGGTACCAAGTCTCCTTAGGACAAAGTGCTACAGTTGAAAAAGTTTAAGAGTTATTCAATATGGCACAATACAAGGTCTGATGAGAAAAAGTACACAAATACTAAATGATACTCCATCCATTTTTTATAAATTATTTCACATGCCTTTTTTTACGATCTCCAACATACATATCTGACCATTAACATCTTTAGTTTCGTATTACAAAAGTTATCAAAAGTTGAGATTCTATATATTCGAACAAAAAGAATCTAATAAGATCCTAAATAATATTATTTATATAGAGAGCTCTTAAAATTTACGGTCAAAGTGTAAACTTTGATTTTCAAAAAGCAAGTGAAACAACTAATCAAAAGAAATAAATGGAGTAACATATACTATTATTATGGGAATGCAGAAGATCATTATGCACAACTTTTTATACATTCAGCAAGACTTCACAATAAGCCATAAAGATTGCAGTATACACGAAGTTTAACCTACCCTAGCTCAAGCACCTACCATATCAAATGGTAACCTTAATCGTGACTAACATATTCGCGCACAACATGCATGTCAAACGAAGGGAAAAAAAACTAATGCATGTTCAACAAGTGCATTATAGTAATCAATCACAATTTTCCATGGCATTCCACAACCATTCTAGTGTGATTAAACTACAATTATAAATGCAAACAACTATACATAGTTTGCAAAGAGTAACAAGTCGGTCGGAGCAGCGTAGATCCCCCAACGTGATCACGACGTGATTGGATCATGTTCACACAATTTATAAACATACACATCGACTGCGTGCGATACACCGTCCAATCACATCGTAATCACGTTGGGGCTCTACACTGCTCCGACCGACTTGTTACTACGTGATTGGAACATATCGTCACGCAGTCATACGTACCACCTCGCGCCCAGCTCCTCAATTCAAACAATTAAATAGAACAAAAACCCTTAATCCAAGTAATTAGCCACAAAATTCACAAATCACTATGATTATTTGTTACTTTCTCAAATTAAGCTCCCCAAAATGTAAAATAAAACCTTACAGCTCCTCAATTCAAACAATTAAATAGAACAAAAACCCTTAAACCAAGTAATTAGCCACAAACACAGAGCAAATTAATTAATAAACATGATGAGCATTTCCCTAACTCAATGCCAATAAAGCAAGAACATAAAAATTAACACTAATTATATATAAATTATTAAGCAAGGGAGAAAAATTGAGTGCAGAAAGTAAAATTAAAAAGAAAATAAACCTTATCAGACATCTTCAAAGAAGAATTGGGCCCACGAGGACGAACTTCAACAACCCAATCTTCAGGAAGCTCAAATTCTGGGATACTCCGAAGAACAGGAACTATTTGCATATCCTGGGGATTAAAACGCTGCGTTTCGCCATGAACCACCTGAATTGGTTTTGGCGGCGCCGACATTTTTTCCGGTGAATCGGAAATTCGAGTTTCGTCGGATGCCCGCATTGTTTTCAACTTGCTGATTCACTCACTCACTCACTCGGTGAGAGAGAAATTGAGGGAGTATTGTCACTTCTCACTTATCAGTTGTCACTCTCTTTTCTCTCTCTAAAGTCTTAACTATGGTCAAGGTTAAATGCTTTACTCTATTTAGTTAAATTAAAATATGGTACTTCCTCCATTTTTTAGATGAGTAATTTTGACTTCTAACACTATTACAAACTCTCTGCGTCTCAGTCCCAGAAAAATCTGAACACTTGATGGGACATGTTTAAGCCTTTAAGGTGATAAGTTGTATTGTGGTTATGAAATGTTAATTTATTTTTAAAAAGTAGATGTGATATGAGTTGGACAGTTGGTGGACTATTTTTTTTATTGGAGGGAAAAAGTTGGGTAACTTTTATTGATATAGGTAGAGTGTGGGTCACATGAGTGTAAAAGAAATAATATAGTAATAGTGGGACCATGTCAAAAATGGAAGTGTTCAAAGTAATTTGGGACAGATATAAAAGGAAAGTGTTCATATATGAGACAGAGGGAGTACGTGTCTTTGACTATCTTGTGGTTTGTACTTAAAAGAAAAATATGGCCATGTAGGATCTTGTTAGACTCGTCTTAATATATATTTTTCAAATATCAATTTTTTGTGATTTTTGCTTATTGATAAGTAGAAATATTAAAATTTTTAAACTACAAATACGTCTAAAAGAAATGAGTCAACTAAAAAAATAGAGGAGGTATATATTTAAGTTTTTTTTTTAGGGGAAAAAAGCTTAGCAATATTATTAAGGTAGGGACAAAAAGTCCATAAGAACATAGGAGTACATCCAAAGGAACACGACACTTCCACCTTTGCTCGACACCAAAAGGAACTAGTCTTGCGAGATGATAAGCAACACAATTGCCATCTCGTCGCACATGAGACCATGACGTCGCTAAGAAATCCTTGTTATGAAAAAAAATGTCTACAGGCGCATTATAGAACATTTTCAGTTTATTTCGCTTCAGGTTCTCAATTCGGTTCAATTCGCTTCAAATTATTATCATTCTTATTAGTTATAATTCGGTTCGGTTCAATTGATTGATTCGGTTCGGTTCGATTCGGGGTCAGTTTAGTTTAGTTCAATTGCAATCAGTTCAGTTCAGTTCATTTCAGTTCATTTATTTTATGCCGAAGATAACAGGCCCAGATCAAGATCAGAATAAAAAATAACACTTCAAGAGAAAGGGGACACTAATGATTCACAATCGGAATATATCTAAGTTTGGTGAGTTAGTTTTGGGCCATTTCTGGAAAAGGCGGTAATTTTCTTTTTTCCACACTTTATTGCTTTATTATGATGTGGGCCTTTGTTTAGTTAATTAATAATATGTTCATGCTACCTAGATTTACTTAAGATTGTTGGATTTTGACCCATCATGAGTTGATGGTACACCACCGTACTTGTTTGGACGCGCATGCGCTTTCTTTTTCTAATCCGCGACGTTTGAGACTTGGAGTCTGTTGGAGTCTTGGAGACTAGAGAGGGTTCGAGTTTGGACAAGTATAGACGGGTAAATCTCCCTATCTTTGTGGTTCCATCACCCTAGTCTAGGTGATTAGTGGGTCGATTTAGGCTAACTCTATTGGATCCGTCGATTAAGGCTTGTCTAAGTCAAATTGGATAGTGGTGTATAATTTTCCTATGTATATATTCAACATATCAACTTTTTTTCGTTATTTTAAATGGTGGGATATAGATTTAACTTTCAATCACTTTAATTTTCCATGTATATATTTAATATATCAATATAGATTTAACTTTCAATCACTTTAATTTTCCATGTATATATTTAATATATCAACATATCTTTGTATTTCTCAATGCTTTTATTTGCTTACCAAAAAAAATGATCTTATTTAAAATATTAACATGAAATTGCCCAATTTAATTAACCTAAGTGAAGTTTGATAGTGGTGCACGGTTCTCAAGGTACAAGCACATGAACAATAGCATATGATACTTAATTATAATCATACATATTGCTCATTTATGATTTTCTTTAATGCATTTTAGTTTCTTTCTCTAGTTTGTGTTAAATTTTGTAAAAAAAATTACAAAATTTTAGTTTTAGGTTTCATCCAACTTATTTTTTAACCTATTAGCCTATCGATTCATTTCACTTAAAATTGCGTAGAGATAGTAACCAAAGACGCACCGTTGAAAACCATCATCCACTCTCCTCGTGGCAGTAGGGTTTTGGGCTATAGTTTCGACCAAATTAATTTTTTCATAGTTTGATTAACCTAACCACATCTAATTTGCAGGTCATCAGTGATAATAACATTTAGTTCCGATTGAATTGAGATCAAATCTATGTATGACCTTTTCCAATAATACTCCCTCTGTTTTTAAATAGATAGTCCATTTTGACTTTTGATTATTCACATGCTTTACTTTGACCAAATTTCTTTACATATTTATAAAACCCAATGTTAACATATATACAAGATGTCTTGTTGTTGAATTTGGCTCGACATATATTTTCAAAATATATTTTTAAATTTTTAATAGAATTTGAGCATTAGTATCTTTTTTTTTTGTTAAGATAATTAAAAACTAATTGATTATTGAAAACATGCAATAACACAAATCCAATATAATTTAACGTAATAATATTTGGTTCAAGTGGGGTATATAGTCAAAGTGGAGTATGTGAATAGTGTAAAAGTTAAAGTGGGATAGTAGATACGGACAAAGGAAGTTATTTGTCGAAATATATCCCCAAGTTCTAATGAGCTAATTTTACTTATTAGTTTTAAAAATCAATGCAGTAACATATATTCTTAAAATATGTGCATAGCCAATTAGTAACAAGGAAGGGTGTATCAATCAACCCACTAGAACCGCTAATTGTTTTTAAGGGTGATAATAGGTTCAATTAACCTACTCAACTTGACTTAATTATAACACTTATATCAAGCTCGGTCCGAGTTGCCAGCTTTTCGAGTCCATGTCAAACTTCATTAGCTTAAAGTTCAAGTTGAGTTCGAAAATGTAACCAAGTAATTAAAAACCATGTTAATAGTATAACAACTTTTATAATAAGTTATTGTTGATATCAAAGATTCTCATGTATTATTCAAAGTTTTGATATTTTATACATTATAATTTGAAATATATAAGAAATAAAAACAGTTAAAATATTTCTAGCATGTTCAGACTTTTTCGAGTTGAACTTAGCAACACTAGACTCATAAAATTTTCCAACCAAGCTTGAGTAATTATAAAGACTAGTTATACATATTTAGCTACATTGTAATAAAGTAGTTGTAATAAGTTTGTTAGTGTTAGTTACACCCTGTAACCGGGGGTGTTCATTTTCGGATCGGGAAAAATGTGATCCGAATCCGATCCGGAAAATTTCGGATCGGATATCCGAAATTCGGATCGGGTCATCGGATATCCGAAAACTAAAATTTTTTAAAAAGGAAACGTTCATAAAATATGTTTCGGATTATCGGATATTTCGGATATCCGACCTTGAAAACGGATATTTCGGATCGGATATCCGGGAAACCGAAAAAATTTCCATGCTTCGGATATTTTCGGATATCCGAAAATAAAAAAATCGATATGCATCCGATCCGAAATTTTTCGGATATCCGTCTGAA
The DNA here is from genome assembly GCA_947648045.1 of Beta corolliflora. Classification (NCBI taxonomy): domain Eukaryota; kingdom Viridiplantae; phylum Streptophyta; class Magnoliopsida; order Caryophyllales; family Amaranthaceae; genus Beta; species Beta corolliflora. The sequence continues at coordinate 8,904 of CANSZD010002377.1, forward strand.
ATATCCGAAAACTAAAAAGCGGATCGGATATCCGAAAATCGGGTCGGGTCGACCGGATCACGGCTCGGGTCACCGGGTCGAAATAAATATAAACACCCCGTTGTAACTAACTAAAGAATTATGTTATTCCTTCGCTATAACTTATAAGTAGTCGTCGATGTTTCTCTTCAACAAACACATTTCTATTCTAATAAAATGCGCTCTCTACTTTTGATCTCTTTTCTGTTTTCATGAGTTGAGTTTACCTAATTCTCGGTAATTTACGAGGCGGTCAATCTTTTACCATCCTTGTTGAAGTTTTAGACTCTAATAATATGGTCAAGCATTCATTTAAAAAAAATATGGTCAAGGAAAGTATATTCTAGATAAACCAAACGGAAGAAAAAATATACGCACATTGCACACGGATACACTATTACGGTCCAAGTAAAACAATCGTTAATATATTCTAGATTCTAATTTCTAATGGCGTCATCGGCCCGTTTCGAGATTTTGGAGGCCTAAGGGCGAACCTACATACTAGGGCCCTAATTAGATCCAAGATTTTTAAATGTTTGATTTTTCGGTCCGGCAGAAAAAAAATAAACGATTGTTTGGTCCAGACCATTTTCTTGTGAGGCCTAAGAGCGAACCTACGTATGACCTCATCCAACATCTTTCGATCTATGAGCTTTCTTGTGCATGATGTTTGCAATCCCAAGTGACGTCGTCATGGACGGTATACCGTTCCCAAACCCTGAGGTGCTGGCACCGACACACGAATGGTTAGCGAGAATCGGCAGGTGGCGGATCCGGCTTGGGTTCGGTGAGTTCAACCGAACCCACGCGGATCCGGGAGAAAACTAGACGAGACTGGAAACTGAATAATGGATATATACAAAAAATACGCATAGCTATGACAGAGATACCAGTTTGGCCCAGTGAAAAAGTGTGCGTGCAAGGTGAGAATTTGTGTGTTGGGTCGTTGATAGGCCGTCGTCGAGCCTAACAAAGAGAAACCTAACTCGGTCTCTCTAACTAAATAGAAAGGGCAAGCAAGGGTCGAATCCACAGAGAGACAAGATTAAACACCAATAAGCTAATGTATAATAAGCTAGGCTAAGACAATGGTGATTGAAATTTGGGTTTTTTTTTATACTATGTAGGAACTAACTTAAGAGAACTAAATCAAGCAAAGAACAAAGGTTTACGATAAAATTAGAGGGACTAGGATATGGGATTCACCACTCAAATCAATCATGAACTTCAACAAACAAGAAGGGGGATAACAATAGCAATGGATAAAAAGGGGTCATCTCTTAAATCCCTAATTACTCTTTCAAGCTAAAAGGGCTACTTAAGTTGAGAATTAAGGTCTATTTTCATGCACCAAAACCCCAACTCAAGAACATGAATGACAAGATGACAAATTAAACCCCTTAGTTAAAAACCCCTATTTTCATGCAAGTCTAGCTAAGTGAACATATGGGGAGTCAACTCTTCAATTTCATCTTTCAATCCTTCATTGAAGTGACTAACCTTTAAGTTTCAAAGGAGGCCAACCACAAAAACTACCAATAGGAACCCCAATAGTTCATTTAAATCCAACAACCAAGTTAGACCCCCAAAAAGAGTGCAAAGTTCATAACTTTAATGAGGGTTTCACCTCATACCCTAGAAAAGGGACTACTCACTATTCATGGGATCCACAACACAAAATAAATGATTCAATGTCATAAATGAGAGGTAAATACTAGAGATTTCAAGTCAAAACTAATATCAAAGCATGAACAACAAGTATTGAAAACTAGTGGCAAAGTAAGAGAGAGAAGAGATAAAAGTGAGATAAAGAATTATACTAGAAATTTCAAATCTTCATGAGAATCCAAATATTCAAACTTCAAATTCCAAAATATTCCTTGCCAAAGCTTCAATCTTTCCTAGATTAGAGAGTAAAATAATATTAAGGCCCAAATAAAGTGGCTAGGTTTTTCGTCCCCCCTTTCAAAACGGCAACAAATAGGGTATTTATACCCCTTACATTTCCGCAAGAAAAGCTGGAAATCGCGAGAAAATTAGAACAGCGCGCCCGCGCTATACAATCTGGAGAGCCCGTGCAGTGTAAATTCCAGCCAGCGCTGGGTGCAGGGGAAATGCACGGCGCGCCCGCGCCATAGTGTCTGGAGCGCCCGCGCTGTGCAATTTTTGCAGCTTCTAAACTTTCTGCCTCGGTGAGAGAATGAGCGGAGAACTCGCGCTAGAAACAATGGAGAGCCCGCGCTAGAAACAATGGAGCGCCCGCTCCATACAACAATAAGCGTGCTCTCCTCTTGGGCACCCAAATGAGTCCTCCCAATGGGCTAGGGGTGTAGGCTCTTCCTTAAATTCTGCTTTCCACGATCTTTTCTCTTGAGTTGAAACACTAAGAATACCTGCAAGAAAGAGGAAGCCAAAACAAAGAGCAAAATAGAGTCCTAATGGAGGGAAAAATGCCTAAAACCCGAAACTCGTCATTAGAAAAGGTACTAAGTGAGATTGTTAGCAAAATGGCGGTTAAGTTAATGAAGATAAGGAAATATGTACAAGAAATGATGGGAAATAGGAGGCTAAAGTGAGTTAAAAACTCACTTATCAGTCGTTCGATTCCTCACGGGAAGTTTTATTTCATTTGATTCTTTTTCTTTTTTCCCTCCCTTTGTCTTATGTTATATTTTCATTTCATTCTTTTTCTTTTTTCCCTCCCTTTGTCTTATGTTATATTTTCATTTGTCATTCTTTTTCTTTTTTCCCTCCCTTTGTCTTATGTTTTATTTATTTATATGATATGTAATGAGAAGTGTGTTAAAATGTGAAGGATTAATGTTATATATTTTTACAAATTTTATATGTACATTTATAAATTAAAAGTGCGAATATTAATTTTTTACATGGAAGAACAAAATTCTTGGCAGAGCTCAATATCACCCAAAATGCAAAGATCTTTGTGGTCGTGTTGTTTCGTTCTTAATTAGTCATTTTATATTTCACATTTGTGCTAGTTGCTAATATTTTTTTTTTCATATTTCATATCATAGATATATAGTTATTTTTTTGTAATGTAATCAAGAATGGAAGCTCCGCTAAGTATAACTGTTGAAAGTTTTCCTTTAAAAAAATGTAACTCTAGATAGTAATATGTAATCTAGAATTTATGTCCGAATAACTCCGAACCCACGTGGCTCAATTTCTGGATCCGCCACTGGAATCTAATGGTGGGTGAGGGTGAGTGGGGATTTACCTGGTATAATGTGCTACAAGAGGATGGGCTTGTTGATTTATCTAATAATGACTACGGGAATTATTCGAAATTTTCCGACAAAGATAAGGAGAGTTATAGGAACAGATTAGTTGCTGATGTTTCTCTTCAACAAACACATTTCTATTCTAATAAAATTCCCTCTCTACTTTTGATCTCTTTCTGTTTTCATGAGTTGAGTTTACCTAATTCTCAGTAATTTACGAGGCGGCCAATCTTTTACCATCCTTGTTGAAGTTTTAGACTCTAATAATATGGTCAATCATTCATTTTCGACAAAAAAAATAATATGGTCAAGCAAAATATATTCTAGATAAACCAAACAGAAGAAAAATTATACGCACATTGCACACGGATACACTATTACAGTCAAGTAAAACAGTCGTTAATATATTCTAGATTCTAATTTCTAATGGCGTCATCAGCCCCGTTTCTGAGATTTTGGAGGCCTAAGGGGGAACCTACATAGTAGGGCCCTAATTAGATCCAAGATTTTTAAATGTTTGATTTTTTAGTCCAGACCGAAAAAATAAACAGTTGTTTGGTCCAGACCATTTTCTTGTGAGGCCTAAGAGCGAACCTACGTATGACCTCATCCTACATCTTTCGATCTATGAGCTTTCTTGTGCATGATGTTTGCAATCCCAAGTGACGTTGTCATGGACGGTATACCGTTCCCAAACCCTGAGGTGCTGGCACCGACACACGAATGGTTAAGCGAGAATCTGATGGTGGGTGAGGGTGAGTGGGGATTTGCTTGGTATAATGTGCTACAAGACGATGGGCTTGTTGATTTATCTAATAATGACTATGGGAATTATTCGAAATTTTCCGACAAAGATAAGGAGAGTTATAGGGATTCTCTCCTACTAGTGAGTGGTGTGATTTTCCCAAATTTACAGATGGTACCCATTTTCACTTGCAGCGTGGTACAAGAACCATCTGCCAGCACATTCCCGATGGATGTCGATGTATAAGAAATGGGGGAGGGATAAGATGACCAAAGAACTCTTAGCTATTGTCCATTCACTCGTGACAGGAGTTCTTGATTTTCTTGATAGGTATGGCGGTCATGGAATATTGAACAACATGAGTAACTACCCGGCTAACCCTAGTATATCAACAATCATGTTGGTGCAAAGAAACCTCGATTTAAGGCGAGTTATTAAACGAGCCCGAGTAGCGATGCGTATGATGCAACACATGATATTGATCAATTTATTATAGGGGTTTTATCCCTCTTTTTTCAAGTAGGTGCGTTAGACAGTGAGTTGAAATATATGCTAAATTTGCTTAAAGAATATGTTTTCCATGAGCCATGGCAATCTCTTGTTTTAAGAGATTTTCCGGCTTTATGGGACGGCTATGAACGAGGTGTTTTCTTCTTCAATTTCTATGCTCGTTATGTGAGCGATCATAGCTCCAGATTTCTATTTAATGATGCTCTTGTGCTACACATATGATTGGTCAAGTTGCTGGTGGACATAGTCTACTAGTAGGGTGGCACGCTAAGCTACCAGTGAATTCAGTTTACGACCATATTTTACGTATGTCAAGATATGGATTTGGATCAGGATCAGGATCAGGATCTGGGAGGCCGACAATTAAGTTTATTGAAGGATGTCTTTTCCAGATTGTCAAGTACATTAGGGCTACACTCCATCACTATCGCCAGAAACCAGGGGGCTTACTTATCGATTTTCAGCATGTTGAGGTTTTTCTGTCTCAGGTTTTCAATGATGTTATACTATACATATGTATAGGAATGTGTATGACGAAGATTTTCTGAAGTTGATAGCTATGTGGGCAGAGGAACCACATAGGAGACTTGGAACAGTATCACGATTGTTCACTTTTAGTCTTGGATCGAATTGGAAGTGAAGCTAGAAGGAGATTAACAAAGTATAGAAATGGAGGCAGTCATTTGGTTTGTTATTTTCTTTAATATATGTTTTTTTTCTTATGTCTGTGTGTTTCTTATGACTTTGAGAACTCCATGAAAACAACTCTATCTGAATTTCAAAACTAATAACTTTATATTTTATGATCTTGTATTGAGAACATTTAAAATTGGTTTATGACATGTACTCTATACAGTTATAATTTTCGTAAAATGAAATTGATATCTTAAAATGTTCAATACTTTTGAATTGACAATATGAAATACTTTTTACATATTACAATCAATATCATTAACTATAGTTAATGCTTTTAGAATTTGAGAACTCCATGAGAATAATTTTATCTAAATTTCAAAACTAATAACTTGTGATTTAAATTAAATTCTGTGATCTAATTGTATAGAGAATAATTAAAAGTGGCTTATAACCCATACGATAGGTTTAGTAAAATGGACTTGATATCTGAAAATTTTGTTCAATTCTAATATGAAATACTTATTACATATTACTATCAATAATCAATGTTTTAATTAGGCATGAGAACTCTATGAGAACAATTTTATCTAAATTTCAAAACTAATAACTTGTGATTTAAATTTTATGATCTTGTATTGACAATAATCAAAACTGGACGGAAAAGTTTTTTTCCCCATAAATTTAAGATTTTAGGAAGTTTTTCCTACAAGAATTGTGTGAATAATAACGTGTGATTAAAAGTTATATAATCATGTATTAAGATTGTTTTGAAGCGGCTTATGACTGTATGTTCGGTGGCTCATGGGGTCGATGTCATAGTGGATCACGTGACCGCCATTTTATTTAAAACAAAGGCGATTAAAAAAGTCTTTATTTTGCATCTTGCTTTCCTTAGATGCTCAAATAAAATCACAATTCGCACCACCATTGGCATTCACCCATACGCCCACTTCCTCTTCCGCTCCCTTTGGCAGACCCGCTTCCTCTTCCGCTCCCTCTTTTGGCAATCAATCACGCTCACGCTTAAATGATTTAAAATTTTATGATGTTGTATTGAGAATAATTTTTATTTTGGCTTACGACCCGTATGTTGCATGATTTTGAATTATGCCCTATCTATAATAATTAGTAGTATCCATTTTTTCTAGAATTGAAACTTATAATATAAAAACATGCATTAGTAGTACATAAATTCTGGTTATAGTCAATCGCTCCTTTCTTTAGCCAACTAAGATTTTAAAGATAGAAAAAAATATTGGTTGATGGAAACATAGCGTTTCTAGGGTACATAATCAACATCGTTGTGATTGATATTACTTTTCTTCAATAACATATCCAAATCAATCTGTGAACATACATAAATCTGATTTTATTTTCTCTTGATTATATTTTAAGGTTCCCATTCTTTTGTCAATAAGCGTTTGATAATCTTTCTTTATAAAAGATATGTTATATTTTTGTTTGCAAACAAAACCAAACAATGAAAATATCTTCTCTTGATTATCTAATAATTTAGAAGCGAATTTACCAACCAATTCACATACTTGCTTTTTAAGTAGAACAAAAGTAACATCTCCAATCTTGTCATAAATAATAACTTACACTCTAAATATGTAAAAATGACCAAAGTACCCTAATACATTTACCTATTTTGAGATTTATAATTTTACTAATTATTAATCACGTAAAATTTTCCTTCCTTTTCCCTTCCCAACCGCATATTTGCAAATACTGATTCTCTAAATGACTAAATCCACTTCTAAACTGATAGCAACAAATGATTAACAGTTTTTTGTTTATTCAAGAAGAGTTCGTTTTTGGAGAGACTGTCTCACGTTAGTGTTAACGTGAGACCGCTGATGTCATGCTGACATCACGCGTGTGCATCAAACCAGCAGTAGAATTAGTTAAGCGCTTGCACCCAGTAGTTATGCTAGCATTAAATTGCTTCTGGGTGAATTAGTTAAGCGCTAAAGTATATTAGTTAAGCGCTAAAGTATATTAGTCAAGCGCTGAAGTATATTAGTTATATCATAAAAATCAGATTATAATGCATTTTATTGGCCATAATTTAAGTATCACGCATAAATAATTCTCTCTTTCTTAAATAACTAACGCACTAATTCTCTCTTTCTTGAATAACTATCGCATTTTTGCATTAGTTATGCCAAGCTCAAATAACCAATGCAAAAACAATGTTTACTAATGCATACAATAAATAAAACTAATGACCTTAAAATCATAACTACTGACCGCCCATACTATCAACCCTCAAAGTATAATTGTTAACCAAATATCAAAACTATAACCATAAAACCATGCATCATTGTTACTCATGAAATTAATAAATAATTATTCATATGCTATAATTATAATCTTTCAGTTATTTTCTAGACTAAAACTATTAGCCATAAAACCGGAACTAAAAAACAAAAAGTCATAATTAATGTAAAAAACAATAATAACTAAATACCCAAATATCATAACTATTTATCAGAAAACAATAACTAATAGCCAGAATCACAACTATCAACCATAAAACCATAATTATTAACCACAATTAATAACTAATAACCTAAAAATCATAACTATATATCCGAATTTCATAACTATTAAGCAAAAGCTAACTATGAATCAGAAAACCATAACTAATAGCCAGAATCACAACTATCAACCATAATTATTAACCACAATTAATAACTAATAACCTAAAAATCATAACTATATATCCGAATTTCATAACTATTAAGCAAAAGCTAACTATAAATCAAAAAACCATAACTAAGAGCCAAAAATATGTAACGAATTATTAAATTTCCTTAACTAATTGAAAAATTATAACTATAACTTGAAAAATGACAAAATCATCCCCTTTGAGAAATATGTAACTAATTATTAAAATTCCTTAACTAAATCCAATCCCCTTTGAGAAACTTGTAACACCCAGTTTCTTCTCTCACCAGTCCCCATCTCTTTTGGCCACCGTCCACCACCTTTAATACCGGAAGAACTAACAGTCCCACCCACCAATAGGAACCTCCACCTGATCAGCTACAACAACGTGAACCAAGCGTCACATCACCAACATTTCAAAAACCACATATCTTAGCCACCCACGAATCTGGAATCAACTACAAGCACCAAAACTAAAAATGCTATCTACCAAGTTACCAACGCCCCACCACCAATTAAATATCGCAAACCATAGCCACGTTCCCCCTCAAATCAGGCGTCGTTGAGAAGACGCGCAGCATTTTGACGTCCAACATTTTGTAACCACATCATCATCATCATCATCATCATCATCATCATCTCAAACGCCATTGCATTCTCAATTTTCTCACTCACACAAACAAAAAATCATGGCGATTTCTGCAAACGCATCACTTCAGCTCTTCTTTTCGCGGAGATTTTGGTCTTCTCTCCACTTCACTCTTTTGCTCTTTTCCTGTGTCTGGTTAGTTCTTTCTTCTGACACCAACTTTTTTTCGGTCTCTTATTTTCTTCTTCAAATTTTGATGTCATGCTAATTTATTCTGCAGTAGAATTAATGATTCATGAAACTATTATGCAATTTTGATGATTTTTAGGTGGTGCTAGTTCGAGAAAACAGTTGGTTATTTTCGCAAGTTCTATTCGTCTTAATCTTTCTCTTTCCTCCGATTCTGCCATTGTTGGTTCCAAGTGACTCCATTTTCTCTCTCTATCTTAAGTTTCTTCAATGGTGGCCTCGATGAAACTAATAATTGACGAACTTCTAAAAATACTAATCGTTGTTGTTGTTGTTCTTCAGAGACTGTTAGAGAGAGAGCTTCCATAATTTGGGAGGATGGTGGAGGAATTGAAGGCGGAGGCTGGGGATTGGAGGAAAAAGGGACTCGTCTCACGTTAGTGTTAACGTGAGACGGTCTTTTATAAGACTTTGTGATTCATGAAACTGTCTTTTAGCCATATTTACCTATTTTGTGATTGATAATCTTACTAATTAATCATATTGCTTTACACTATTGATTAAAATATTGTAGATTATTAGATTGAATTAATATAAGCATAAGCACATAAAAATTGAGCTTTTTGACATTGTTACTGGAAGTAGCATTGTTTATAACTTGAGTATTACTATTATCTACTAACCATTTTTCTAATATTATTGAAAAGTTACGACATGTCTTTATTTCATCTTTCCCAATGAATTAAAAACTAGCCTAATTATAAAATACAAGATTGACAAGATTTGTGATTTATAAATTCTTTTCGAGAACTAATTTCAAATAAATATATTTCACCATGATCGATCAATTTTTCGGCAATATGATGTGATTTATTTTAAATTCGGCAAGTAATCAATCTCAATTCCATGATCTGTTAATTTTTCTTTATTGAGTAAATTTATATCTAATAAACAAATTACATGTCTAATAAATTTTTTTACCGAATTATTATAATGTACGTAATTGGTAGAATTTGTGATTTAAATATTTTGTTAGCAACTGATTTCAAATCTATATATCTCTCCATAATTAATAATTATTCATATCACATAAAATTCATCAATATTCGTATCACATAACATAGTTAAAGTAAATTTTAAAATAATAATTACTTTTATTAGGTGATGATCCAATATTTAAATGTATGTTTATCCATAATCATTCATTTTATTAATGCAGAGACAAATAATCCTTAGTTTAGTCCAAATTTTTATTGATCCTACGATCTATTAATTTTATTCAAACCTATGCACTTTAGCTATTTAGCATAACAAAACTGATGTATATGATATAATCAATTAAAAATATAATTCTCATAATCGATATCTAGGAGATAGGGAGGAAGATGGAATTATCATATATAAAATTAGATATTAATATATTGATTAAAGAAATAAGCTCTAGAGGAGGTTCTGACTGACTTTAATTGCGCTGTATACACTATCCCAAATCCGAAAAAGGTGGAAGGTTGTTCTATAAGACTATAACTATATATGAAGAAAAAAATTAATCTAAATCCAAAATTACAGCCATGATATATAACATTTTTTTTGTAATGGTAAGAAAAAATAACATTAGGAAACCATCCGCTCCCGCTCGAGCTAGGCCAGATAAACTTATAATGAATGTGTGTTTTAAGACTTGAATCCATTACATCTCATTAACCAACTACTTTACAATCTCATGTTCCTCAATATATGAATAAATAGGGTAGTCTAAATGAAAATGCATTAACCAACTACTCTACAATCTAATAGACTAATACTTGGGCTTTTTCAGTCAAAAACTCCATACATTTTTCGTTTCTCTCACACACGCCAATTCAAATATGAAATTTCGTATTTTCTCTCTCATCTTCCTCTTCCTCTTCCTCTTCCTCTTCCTCGTGGGCTGCAGTTGGGTTGCTATACGCAAATTTCGAGGCTCGAATTGCAGAAGCTCGTTCCAGGTTCTTCTTTTGTTCCTTAGATTAATCTACTTGTTCAGACGATTTTTGTTATTGTTGCGAATTTTGGTGTCAAATTGCGATTTTTAGATCTACTTCATGTGATTATTCATTTCATGTCATTGTTTTTATGCGGTTGTTATTGTTTGTTTCATGAATTCAACTTATTTTTTCTTTATCTCATATACTTGGTTATTTCATGTTTTTATGATTCGAATTTCTGGTATAACTTCTTAATTCATGTTTGTTTCATGGAACTAAATGATAACAAAATTTATGTTACAATTTGTAGATGGGCATATTTTCATGCCATTGTTCACTTGTTCTTGATTATTTCATCAGATCAATTTTTCAAGTGTTGTCATCCCCGGACCCTGGGCGGCCGCCCCTCCTGCCCTCGCTCAGGGACGGGCCTAGGCGTCATCCGTCCCATGCGTAAAGTTCCCTTATTATCTTCCTTTTTTCTTTCGACAGAAATCCAATGTATTTAAGATCGGCATATATCATATTAAGTTTTCTCCACATATTGTTTCTAATTAGGAAGATGCATGTTTACTATTATATTTCATTGTTGAAAATATTACAACAATTAGAAATATAATAATTATTGTAAGAGGAAATTGAATAATAGTACTTATAATAATTGATCTAATATTGAAGTTAATTGAAGATTAGTAATTTCAACAACTTTTCATATTATTAGAAGATGCTTATTTACAATGATTAAATATAAAATTGTGCAAGAAGTATATATTGTTAGCAATGTCAAATTTTAGTGACGAGCATTTAAAAGAGGAGCCAAGATCAATTTCTGAGCAAATTTATTCAACTTTATAAACCTTAGCTTCATCCTAGCTTAGCTTCTAGTGTCATATTAGTGAAATTTAGCTTAATTCTAGTTTTTTTTTTTTGAAACTGCACGTGTATTTAATGCCAACTTATCTATATTAATTCGTTATTTGATCAATTTATCGACCAAATTTTAAACCTTTTTTCAGTTATAAATTAAACAAACTTAATAATCGTGATCTGATAAAAACTTTTTTCGACCAGAAATGTTTTTTTGAAAGTGGAATTATTGTATCCTTATAAGATAAGTGTACTAGATTGGTGGATACGTCTCTTTTGCCCGCATACTTGAGGTTGCGAGTTCAATATACAATATTGACAATGTTTATATCTTTATATAATTGCATTGATAGGGAGTGGTGATCATCAAGAATCAAGATAAGAGAGCCACGTGTTGGGGTACAATCCTTTACCAACTTTTTTTAATAAAATTTTGGACAGATTTCCAATAGGATCATAGAAATTGGCCGGTTTTATATGCCTACCTATCGTATCCCCTTGTTTACGATTACATCACTACAAGTCTACAAGTCTCTAACCCAAGATTATTTCACCAAGTCTGCCTTGATCCACAAATTAGTTCTAGGTTCTAAGTTCTAACCCCCTTGTTTTCACTTTTAAGCTGATCATCTTATTATATTATAGTAGATACTCCCTGACGTACTTACTGACCAAACCGTTAATTTAATTTGCTGCCAAGATAAGTCTCGTATGGCTAAATATACTTATTATCAGCCATTAATCACTCTCTTCAAAGTTCAAACTATTGTGTATCTCTTTTTTCATTACATAATACTTCCAAATATTGAAGCACACATGAATTAACAATAAAGCTATTTACTTCCAGCCAAATATTCAAATATGTATCCTATCCATTCATTTGTGAAGGTCTTGTATATTGTTTAGTTAGGATAGAATTTCATCAAAGGTAAGTTTTTTTTTAAGAGAATAAATAATACTTCTACTATATTATGATTTATGTGGAAAATAAACGGGTGACTAATGCAATATTGTAAAATATCTAAGCTTTGAAACATTACTAGTAGCAAATAATATTAAAAGGGCCTTAACTTGTCGTGGTCATTCACGATTGCTATACATAAGACTAGAATGAGCAAGACAATATAATTAAGGAAGCAAAATTTGAATGTGACACTAGCTAGTTGAGTAGTTGTACGTTTCTTGCCCCCCACAATTAGGTAACCGAGTAGTAGTACAACTAGGATTAGTTAATTCTCCGATCCTATAAATTATTGTCACAAAAGATTAAAATAGAATATCAAGACTCATCACACCATTGTCCATATTACAACCAATAATGACCAATGTATGAAAAATGACTTCTGAAAAAGTTCCATTTTTAAAGTAATTAATAAACTAGTATTTGGGTCCGGACATTGCCCCGGGTGGTATTGTTTTTCAAACTTGATATGCATTTTTTTTCCATTCGCATTAAAATATATTAAAGAAACTCAACATTTAAAAGGTACAAATATAATACTATGGACATTTAAAGCATGATTAAAAGTTGATTGAGATGGTAATTGTGCTATGTATAATAGCAAGAGATCACGTGTTCAAATCTTTGTTGCAGCTCAATTTTACTTTTGTTAATTGACATGACATATGTATACATTGGACAATTCTAGTAGAGTAACAGAGGTGCCACGTGGCGTGTATACGTTGTCACGCACGCCTTTTAATATATTAGTATAGATATTCATATAATATTACAACCAAATAGTATTATTACAATTGTTCTCGATTAGTTTTTTGGTTTTGATATAATTTATAATATCATCCATGCTAGCATTTAAAAATAAATCTTTCTTTAATAAACAAACCACTCATTTTTGTCCAAAACTATCCAACACTAACACCATTACACCAACAATTAACGATAATACTAACAATTGACAAATTATAAACAATGAAACAATATCAATAATTCCAAAATGACAAACACACAATTAATACAATCCAATATGTAAATATCAATCCTAATTGAGAAACACATACTTATATTGGAGGTTCATCAATTTGACAATTTGAAACTCTAATTGTATATCCTATAACAAATCATAAATTCAAACCATAATTCATAGAGTTAAACTTGATAAATTGAATAAGAGTAAAAACCAATCAAAGCACTCATCACCTCATGAATTACTAAACAACAATTAATTAAAATTAGGTCAAAACTACATTAGGGCTAAGGACTTATTTGAATTCAGAAACCGAAGTGTTAATTACTTAATGCTAGTGACCAAAACATTGCAACACATAATAGAAGTACTTATAATATTGTAAAAGTATGTTTTTCAGCGTAAGTGTAATATAAAAGACAAGTACTCATAGAATACAACCTTATTGGCATATTCAGAGGGATATTCATAGTCAAAACAGAGTAAAATCCGTTGTTCCCTTATTTAACTAACAAGGAAGATAACTCTCATCTTCTTCTTCTTTTTTGAGGGGTAGGTAACTCTCTTCTAAATGCAAAGGTACTAGTGAAACACAAAACACAATAGTTGCACCTTTTAATTTTGTCAAATATGCATTAATGCATGCAAAGGCAGATTAATGCCTACCACTTGACCCGGCACCTAGTAGATTTTGGTACAACTTTCTCTTCCTTACCCCGTGATGCTTAAATTTTCAACGTCATCGGAAATAAAGTTCATGCATTTATGCATCTTTTAACGAACAACGAAATTTCGTCTCTATTGCAAAATACTGTATTTGTCCTACCAATTCATACGCCTTATTCTCTTACTCTATGGTTAAGGTTGAAACTTAACTAGCTTATAATTCACAAACGCGTATATTCTCAAACAAACTTAGCTAAATTAGGAGCTACATATGTATATGCTTCTTTTTCCAATTATCTACTCGTTTTGCTTTAAGGGGAATATTAAACAGTGTGTGAATGGGAAATATCGCAAGAAAAATATGCAAATTGAGAAGTTTCTTGACAATTAATCATAACTTGCATGGTTGTATCTCGTATGTACATAATTTCTCACAATTGTAGAATTGCTGTAGAGATAGGTATCATGTGATTTGGCTTTGTAGTGGATAAAGAAATTTCGCGGAAGTTGAACCCTTTTTATTTATTTATTCTTTAAATTTAATTATTCAACTTTGAGAAAAGTTTGACTTGCAACTAACAACTGAAACATTTTCAGTAACACACCAAATTGAGAAAGAATAAGTAAACCTTGGTCAGCTACATTTGTAATAGTAGTACGATTAAGTTTCAGTCATGCCACTTCCAAAAAAAAAAAGCTTCAGTCATGCTATCCTCATCATGACCAAATTTAGTTTAGAAATTGTGGGTGTGCCCACCAAATATATATTTCTTTTACTTGGTTTTTTATAGAAGGTAGAAGGAAAATGACTTGTACTTATTATACTAAATAAATGAAATAAATGCAAAGCTAGAGTAAAAAAAATAGATAAAATCTTTTAATCTTAGTGTTGGCAATATAAAACCTATTAAAAAGAGGTCGATTTAATCATAACAATACATGTTATCATATGTATTATTCATAGTGTTTGTTACTTTTAACTTATTTTTGCTAAACTTCACTTATCTTTGCTCAAATGTTACTTAACTTATTTTTGTTAAACTTAACTTTTGTCAAAGTGCAACTTGTTTTTCTTGAATTTAACTTATTTTTCGTTTAATTACAACTTATTATTATAATATCAAACTTATTTTTGTTAATCATAATTTTTTGCTAAAACTTATTTTAATAAGTCGTAGAGAACAAACCTTAACAAATTGTTTGGATAGGGAGATTTAGAGGGAATGGAAGAGAAGAGAAGGGGAGGGATGAACTTTCCATATTTGGATCTAACATAGGAGAAGGGAAGAGACGAGAATTAAAAGGATCAATTTATTCTCCTCTCTTGATAAACCGAATGCTTCTAATAGTATGTTGGAAAGATTTTGAAGGAAAATAGAAGCTTACTCTTCCCTCCTTTTCCTTTTGATCCTCCCCCTTTCCTCTTCTTCCCCCCTTGCTTTTCCTCCCCTTTCCTTTCTTCCCTCCCCTTCCCTTTCCTCCATCATTGCTACAAAAAAAAGTGTAAGGGTACGTTAACTTCACTTTACACTTTAAAAAAAGTTTTGGATCTAATAAGTTTAGTTCAATTATGTAGTAATACCTTATAAATAAACTTTAATAAGTTCCAACAAACTCAGATAAGCCAAGTTCAGATAAGTTAAGTTAAGTTCAAATAATTTCAGATAAGTTAAGATAAGTTAAATTAAGTTCAAATAATAAGGGATAATTGATATACTTCTTCATCCATATTGGCAAAAACTGTATGAACTAAATTCATATAAATATTGATATACAAGGACCATAAATGATATTGCTGATATAACTATTAATTGAAATTCACTAAAGATTTCCTTATAGAAAGTGAAATACATAGGTTACCTTGTAACTTATAGATTAATCAATGAATATGTTGTAAATCAAAAGTTTTCAAAAATAATTTCAATTTCTAAAATGTGATTCATAATCTAATCTCTACTTTTAATACATTGTAAGAAAATTTGTCAACTATTATTTTTAAAATATATCACTTTCTGACTTACCGCCTTTATCATAAAAAAGAAATTGTGAATTACGACATTTTCACACAAAAAGTGCAAATTATATAATATATATATTTTAAATGGAAAATTTTTAAACCACCGTAATAGTCCAATGAACATGTATCATTTTCCCTAATCAAATTATATATAGGTCAAGTTGTATTATTCTACATTTCTTTTTACACACCTAAAAGTTAAATTATTTTAGCAAATTTCCAAGAAACAAAAAAGAGAGATGTTTCACTAAGATAGTGATATCATTAGATATGTCATCAACATTTCCCCACATCTTCCCCAAAAAAAAAAAAAACATTGCCACACATCTAGAAAGAAACGTTAAAAAAAACAAATTGATACACTCGCAGAGTAGTACACATCAGAAAATCAATCCGCGTAGGCTAAGGAAAGTACTACATAATCTATCTAGCGAAAAAGAGTTGACTAGTGTTTACGCGCTTTGCTTGAACGTGGGGCACGTAACTTCATGTTGTAAGTAATGACGTAGTGTGAATATATGTTACCAAAATTTGACACAAATTTATTTGGAACTTTTTTATTAGTAAAAGAATCTAGAAAGCGAGTAAAAGCCATTAAATTAGCTTTTTGAAATTAGATAAATTAATAATAATCTGGATATAAATTTTCCCACGAGAACATAATAATATAGCAAAGTGAAAGTACTACTAGTATTTAGTAAGAAGCACGACTCTTTCCCGATTGGCCCGCCGCTGATGACTCCTTCTTATGATTGGTCTAACAACGTTACCTAATATTTGCCGTACTACGACTAGAAGTAGGAGTATTACCCAATCCCTTATGTAATCACCTCAAAAAAAGCTAATTATTCTTCTATTTTATTAATTGCTTACTTTAGTTGAACTGTTCTAGATCAAGTAGTATTAGTCCAACTATGTGTATCAGCTAATTAATTTCTTTGTTGATATAGTCATATACTTCCTTTTTAACTTGCTTTTATTTGATATTTTATAACTTATAAATTTTATCATGCACCTTGGACAAATCTCGAAAGATAAGACAACTAATTAAAGTTGTTTTTTGGACAGTTCCAAATGAGAAAAAATTACTTTACCAGCGTCTATGATGAATGAACTCTCGATTATTTACATGCTAATAAAAACACTAGGCCAAGGAAAATATTTAATGTAAAAAAGGTTTTAGTTGTATGTAATTCAACCTTAGTCAATTATTAGTAATTAGGTGATAAATTAATGAGAATAAGGCTTCGTTTGGTAGGGTGTAAAACATTTTCCTAGAAAATTGTTGTCATCTATATTCGATTTTACATTGTTTGGTTTGTAAAGGAGTGTAAAACCATTTTCCCCCTAGGAGTAAAATTGCTCCCCCAATGATAGAAAACCATTTTCCCTTCAAAATGAAGGGAAAACTATTTTCCTTCCTTTTCCTTATCTCTCTTGCACACTTTACTCACTACCTCCTTACTTTTCCTTTTATTTTCCTTTCTTTTGCATCATTTTTCTTACACTTAACCAAACAACGGAAAACTAATGTTTGAATTGTGTTTTCCATTGTAAATTGTTTTCCATGAAAATCATTTTACACCGAAAATGTTTTTACACCCAACCAAACGGAGCCTAAGTGTTCACGAATTTGGGTGTTCATGTGTGTGTGTATATGTAATATTTTCTAATAGAATTTGAACCCGCGACTGACACAATTCACAAGTCTAGTATAATGTTAAAGGCAACAAAACTATATATAATTTATATTATAATTAATGAACTCACGTAAAATACATAAACCTGTATTTTAAGGCTAAAAATACTAGGGCAAGGAAATATTTTTAATGTTAATAAAGAGGTTTAGTTTTCCGCAATTCAATTTATAGACTTAATTTTCTTACAAATTTATAGTAAATCATATTAATATTCTATATGTAGCTAGAAACAAAAACAAAACAATAAAAATCTGTAACCACAATTTGACAATATAATTGATAAAAGACTTGCATATAAAAAGCCTACATAAAAAAGGTCTTGTGTTATTGTGTATATAATAATAATACTCCAAAATATGCCTTTATTGACTCACCAAAACACACATTAAACCCTCACAATTTCTGTGGGTAGGACAAACCTAAGAACAAAAAAAATAAAAAACAATCTTCAACATAAAATCACTCGGATTTTATTTCTATTTCTATTATTCTTTTTTTACAACCGCTTACTCGGAAACTCGTCAGCTAGCCTTAGCTTACTCATCGTGTTATATGTTACCAAAACTTAACCTCCAAGTCAATAAGGACAAATCCGTAATTTCCTACCTTACACAAAAACACTCCTTTTCCGACTCACACACAAAGTCGGTTT
This sequence comes from Beta corolliflora, assembly GCA_947648045.1. NCBI lineage: Eukaryota > Viridiplantae > Streptophyta > Magnoliopsida > Caryophyllales > Amaranthaceae > Beta > Beta corolliflora. The sequence goes on from CANSZD010002377.1 coordinate 27,300, forward strand.
ATTCTTCTGCCGCACTATATATTCAGCAGCCTTCACAAGCAAAATCTTCATAATTTTTTTCATTACTTCTTTCTCTCTCTAAAAAAAATCTCCTTACTTACTATTCATACTTTTACTTACTTTATTCTCAAGATTCTACACTTTCTCTCTCTTAAAAATCAAAACCTAGAAAACGTGATGAATACAATTACAAATTCAACAACAACGAAGATGCCTAACAATAGAGGAGGTGCAGGAGAAATCGAGACGTTTGCGATGGCGAATTGTTTGATGCTTCTCTCTTCACATAACGCAACAATGGCGGCTTCCGTCGGTGGAAGCGTCGGAAACTCTGTCGAAGAAAACGGTCGTATCTTTGCGTGTAAGACGTGCGGTCGAAAGTTTTCGTCGTTTCAAGCGTTAGGAGGTCACCGTGCGAGTCACAAGAAGGTAAAATCGGCGAATTCCGGCGAGTTTTCCGATGAAGCGAATTTTCCGGCGAAACCTAAAGTTCACGTGTGCTCGATTTGCTTCGTTGAGTTTCCGATCGGTCAAGCTCTCGGCGGTCATATGAGGAGACACCGAGGAATTACAGCTGCCGCGGCTTCGGCTGCGGCTACTGCTGGTGCTGGTGCAGGATCTGCTGCGATGAGTAGTGTTACGACTGAAGGTAGTATCGGAAATAGTGACGGTAATAATGATAACAATGGTGAGAAGAAGAGAAAAATCGACGACGTCGTTTTGGAGGTTCCGACGGTAGTGATGAAATCTAGTAGTAAGAGAGTTTGTATGGATGTGGATTTGGATTTGGATTTGACGTTGTGGAGAAAAGAACAAAAAGTTGAAGAAGAAGATAATGTTGATCATGAGGTTGAAGAAGGTGAGATTGTTGAACAAGGAAAAGATGATGATTTTTTGAAGTTAGAATTAAGACAGCCGATTCGATTTTAATTGATCGTGATTAATTCCTTAGTGTGGTATAATTACTCTTTAATTACTTCTTTTAATTTCTTGATTTCTGGTGGTTTATTTCTGCTGATGTACAGATAAAGATCAGTAGTTTAATTAGTTTATGAGGAATATAATTGATTTAGTTAGTGTAAACAATATGTTGTTGAGATGGTAGTTTTTGGTTTATTAATTCGTTGATTTTATGTCGTTATTACATACTATTACGTAACAGTATAAGTTAGGGAATTAGGAAGTATTATTTTTTTTTCTTGGATATGATCATATGATCAGTGGTTTGTAATTTAGGGCTTATTCTTTCATTATATGAGATGTTATTTTGACACATAATACTTGTTCAACGCAATACGTAGTCGTACTTTCTATTTTCAAATTTTGATATTATATGCAATTTGCAAGGTAGCTAGCTAGTATTAATGTATTATTGTAGGTGGTTGAATTAGGGTAATTGTTCTTGTTGATTTAAAGACGTTTCTATGACTATATTAATTAGTCATGCATCATGTCTAACATTGAATAGAACTGCGTTACTTTTATTTTTTTGGTAATCAAGATATGTTTGATACAATTAAATTAAAGGGTCAAAATTATTGTGAAATAGAGAAAAGAAAAAGTTGATTATAGTTATTGTTTGACTTGCAACATGGGTGTGCTTGGCTTGTTATTCAAACATATTGTAGTCTAAATCACACAACTTAATTCAATAGATATGTATTATGAAAGTGTCCACGGGTTTTAGTTTTTTTTTTTTGGTGAAAATGGAACGATAGATAACGGGTTTTAGAATTGTGGATGGATATTGGACAATTTTCAGTACATGTGCACTCCTACTATTCCATGGTAGTAAATTAGCGTATACTTTCTCCTATCCTTTTTTCTTTTGGCTGCCCTCTGTTATATATAAAAATACAAACTTTTTTTCCACTAGTTTCTAAAAAGTCCCAAAAAAAACTTTGAACTAATAAAAAATGATGTACATAGTATTAATAACTAAGAAAATATTTACGTACGTATGACATGTCTATAGTCTACATTATCCGTCATTATTATTATTCCCTAATTATTTTCAAGTCACAAAAGAAAACTAAATATTAACTAAGAGATTTTGTACCCATTACAAGCCTGGTATAGTCTAGATTATCCACTTTAAATGATACGAGAATATACAATATCAACTATGTAAAAGCAGATAAATGTGGAAAACAATAGAATGAAATTTATGGCGTTTAGTATCCGTGCAAATATGACTCCAATATTTTTAGTAGGTTACAATATTAACCTATAAATAAAAAGAAATCTAACAAAATCCCACATAAGAATATGTGCCCTATTATTCGTTGTATGTGCTTGCATGAAACTTTAATTATTTACTGAATTTCATAGACTTTTGTCGAAACCTTAATTAGAAGAACTACATTTCTTGCAATAGCTAGTTTGCAATTATTTTCGCAAATCTTTGGAAATTCTTAAGGAGAAGTTTATTGGTTAAAGGGGTAAACCATACAATATGTCAAATGGTTCTTGTAACAGGATATTAGGTAGTAATAGCAGTATATTGTTAGAGTTTTAGACATGGATTGTGTATTGTAATCTAGGTTTGTTTAACTTAATTTACTCGTTTTATACAACATTACTTAATCGCTTTGATGCTCTAGTTTTGGATAATAACTAGTATTTTGGCCCAGGCGATGCCCCGGGTCAGTTACAATTATCAAATATATTATTATTCATAAATCTCATAATTGGTTTTATTAGCTTTTCGTAATATTCTATCTAGTGCGAAATTGAAAATTGGACGTTATTGCATGATAAGTTGTTTAAAAAAACTTCTAAGGAATTTGGAGATAAAAATAACAATTCCAATGGAATTAGGGTAAGAGAATGTTATTACTTAATAAAAGTGTTAGAGTTTAAAAAGGTTGTCTATGTCTTTATAATTACATATACATGTGTGTTAGAAGTTTGAGCAGAGTGCCACGTGACACCGTTCCTTTGATAGGAACACCTTTTAATATATTTGTATAGATTAAGTTGACATCCAATTTAGTCCGATTCGATTTGAATTATACAATTTGATCCTAGTCTGATCAGAATCTGATTTAAAACATCAACGTGTGAACTGAAGTTGACTAGATATGAAGTTTGGAAAATACAAAATGATCTTAAACTTTGCCATCTCTTTATTAAATTGTTTGTGAGAGAATATCATAGCTGTTGATTAGTTGTACACAATTTGAACTTGCAAGGTAGCCCTGCTTAAATATTGGAGTGATTTTTGGTAAAATTGCTGAGTTGCTATTGTAATCCAACTATAATTCTATGACCAAAGAACATCTATAATGCGTAACAGCGTACGAAATCAAAAGAGAGAGGCAGCGAGAAGTATGGGATTAGAAGTCCTTCTTTTCTTTTCATTGACTTGCAAATTGCAGCAAACTACGATTCTACGAACGTCGAACATATTCAAAGAAGTAGCCTTTAATATCACAAGGCTTTTAAATTATTTTTGCAAATATAGGAAGGCTTTATTATGCTGACTTTTAAATTCAGCCAATGCTATCTATACTAATATATTAAAAAGCGTAAAAAAAAGAAGCATTATTGCTTAGTTAATGAAAATTAATGATGATATATGAATGGAAAACTTTTGAAATCCATATAATGAAATAGATGACATTTTTAAATGAGTATGAGATGACTTATTTAACTACTACTAAATTGTAGCACAGAGAAACCCCGGGACAATGCCCAGTAGGCCTAAATACTAGTTTTAGGCTTTATTATGTGACTACTGGGGCCTATTCTCCCAACTTATTTTCGTTCGGTTCGATTGTTTTATCTTGAAGAAAGCGCCCTAAGTTTAGATTCATGTGTATCCATTATCCATGCTAAGCCTAATTAAGGGGTTTTTTATGCTTATTTAAAACTACTTTATTGCTCATTTCTTGGAGGCTACTCAGCAACATCGAAGAATATGAAAGAAAATTCTTTGTGGGTTATTTGCATGGTTTTTCAGCATATTCTACCTTCAAATTGTAATTGAAGCCTATTCGGTTTTGTAGATTGAACTGGCAAATGAGTAGGATTGTATCAAATTGTACCACATTATAACTGGACGAGTTGAATCTATTTGTTAAAAGGGTTAGAGCTGTAAATGGATTGTGTAAAGTTCAATATAGTTGACACTCAACGTTATATCTTATCCTTATGTGAAATTTCTTATATACACTCGATATATCTTTGACACAGTCAAAGTCAAATTGAAGTAAATCTATGAGTTACCTTATAAAAGATGACTTTTAGGAACAACTTCCTTATTTAATAAAAAAAATACATATAAGACACCTATTAACATGTTGATTTTACGTAGCAGGAGCTAGGTTTTGCACCGGTCCAGACCCGGACGGCCGGATCGTACCAATACCTGCAGGACCCGTGGATCGGAAAAATCAGGTTTGGTCTAGGTCCAGACTTGTTTGGACCAGTTTAATAAAAAAATCAAAATCTAGCCATAAATCACCGTCGGACCTATTTTTCGATTTTGATTTTCTCAGATTTGATTAGACCTCTTAGAGAAAGGAAAAGCGAGGAAGGGAGTTAAAAGAATGATTTAGTATTTAAATTGAAATTTAGGGACGAGAAAGGGACAAGTCAAAAATCAGATTTTTTTGAAAAAAATACAAAAATCAGGGTTTATGATCCGGAGCGAAATTTTTCGGAGTCTAGACCGGACCAGAAACCCGAATTAGGGGTTTTGAGCTGGCCGAGGACCAAACCTGAATTTTTGATCTGGTCCAAATTTAGGTCCGATCCTGATCTTTGCACACCTCTAGTAGAGGCACCAATTAATCATAATTCAACATGGTTAAAAAAAGTGGCACTTTAAAATTGGCCTCGAACGTTAAAAAAATGAGCGCTACGGACAAAACTACGCATGAACCATGTCGAAAAAAAATCAAACTGAAACAAAGAAACTATACAATACGCTGATAAGCTAAAATTAAGTGTAAATTTTAGTTACTCAATCTAAAAAAGCAAGGACACATCTAATCTATGATCATCATGCACTATCTAAATCTACTATCACTTAATTTAGTTACTCTATCAAAGTAATTGTAAACAAAGGGAACAATCCCTAGAGGGAAATAGAACATGTGGATGCACGTCTGATCTATGATCATCATGCACTTTGCCTTCTTGATTTAAATCTTTAGAGGAAGATTCAATCTTAAATGATGTAGGGTTCGAAAATGCGTCGATGATTTCATCTGTATTGAGTACCTAGTGAAAGAAACACATACACAATCACACACACATATATTTTTTGAGGGGAAATCACACATATATAGTAAGTAATAAATATTTGATATAAGGGGTCACAGGGAGATACAATTAATTTGTGCCTTTTCTAAGTTCTACTATTTGCATCTTTCAAATTCAAATACAATGCTTTAATGTATATTTACAAATACAATGCTTTATTTACATAATTTTTTTAGTTATGTGAATAAAGATAACAATAAAAAGTGAGACAATTAAAAAAGGATAGAATTGGAAAAGAACTAAGAGAGTATTATATTTGTAGTGACTTACATTATAGGAAAAGAATGAAGAATTATGAGACTGCAAAGGTCTATCGAGTAGTTCATGCCACCGAGATAGAAGTAGTTGTTGCTCCCTCTTTATTTTTTGCTGATACTCCATCTGCTGTATTTCATACAACTTTTGGTACATCATTTGTTGTTGATACAAATAATCCATGTGTTTCCCTAAAAAAACAAATCTTTGTCAGGGTGCGTTTTGCTTTTCACTTGAATTCTCCTAAACTTATCTAAATTGAATTAAATAGAACTTATTAAAACTTATCTAAATTTATTGAAATTCATTTTATAAGGTGTTAAAACTAATCTGAATTTATCTAAAGTTCTTTAAACTTATATGTCTTGAATATTTTTTTAACCACACCCTTACCCTTCCATGATGAATTCATCATTGTTCCTAATTGTTAGCAAACAACAGATAGTTCCACTTTGAGTGAAACCCACCACATTTCTTCTCTCCTTTTTACTTTGACTCTTTGAGTGAAATCCACCACATTTTCCCTGGCCTATTTAAACATTGAAATTAATTTATTTGAATTCATACGACTTCTGCAATAAAATTCAAAACTAACAAATACATATCGAATATAGTTGTTCTATGGCAAAAACACAAAAGTTAATAAGATTTAACACTTATGCAAATCCCTTTCACATTGTTATTTGATATAATATTCCATTTTGTTCAACTTATTAAAGATGAAAAATTGATATATGTTGTGACGCGGCAGAATTCTGCATCAATGAATCAATTGTAGTTGATAACAGATAAATATTAAAAACAAAGACCTCAAATGAGATTAGTGAATATAGACATTAGTGAATCTATATTAGGTAAAAAAAAATTATCCTTTAAAGAGAAATGAAATTTTATTACAAACAAGAATTTAGAAGCTAATGATAGAAAAGAAAAAGAAACTTACAATAGTCCAAATTAAAAAGGTGGTCCTATAGAACAAAAAAAAACTAAGGATTTTGAGAGAAATAAGGAGCCGTTTGGTTAGGAGAGGGGAAAGGAAAAGGTATGAAGAAAGGATTAGGTAAGGAAAGGAATTCCAAACCCCCCAATAATCCTACATGTTTGGTTAGTTTCAAAGGGAAAGAGTTTCAAAATTTCTCTCTCCTTCCCTCATCTTTTTCTCTCAGACACGGCTAGAAAACCGGTGAACTTTGATCGACGGTGGTGCCGACAGAAACCAGTGGGTTACCAGGTCTGGTACGGTGGTGGTATTTCATTCCACAGACCCGATCTTGCGTGGTGGTGGTGGCTCTTTCTATTTCTCTCTTCACTAGATCTGGTACGGTGGTGGTGGCTCGTCTCTTGGTAACCTTTCGGTTTCAGTCGCCGCGTTTGGTATAGTGGTGGTGGTGGAGGCTTGTTTTCTCTTTGCACGAGAGCAGGACAACGACTTTTCTCCACCACCGTCTCTAATTCTTTTTGTTGTCATGTGGTGGCTGGGTAGGAGACACGCCGCCAACGACTTTGCCACTGCCGTTGTTCTTAAAGTTATCTGTAACACCCCTAGGTGTTCACGAGCCCACTATCTAAGGGTGTTATCAGTTGTCAAGAGGTGGTTGCTCAGGTAACACCTGCTTTTTCAAGAAGTTTCAGTTTGTTCCTTTCAGGAATTAGATCTAATTGATTAGGTTTTAGTTATATTTTGTCTGTTTTTCTCATGTACTTTATTTTTATATTGGTATATATCTCCTTGTGATGGGGTTTTCATTAGTACGTCATCCATATAAATATATATATATATATTACTAGATTTTGTTTTTGAAGAAGATGTACATAATATATATTGCCACTCAAATTTTGGCCTATTAGTTTTTTTGGGTGCTGATTTTGGTTCGAACGACTCACAAGAGGTGTACAAGGGTGTAACTATTACTAAAATTATCATTAGATATCTATTTTCATGAAAAATATTCATATTACAATGAAATTTTCAAATCTTTTGATATTATCACTATCTCTTGATAGTATTTCCATTTGTTTTCTGAAATGGTTCAAAACATACATTTCACCATTCATATCTTTAATTATGTATTAACTATATTTTAAAAAAATGATAATTTAAATGTTATCAAAGCGAATCTAATAAGACTACACATAATTGTGAATTTAATTACGTATCGATTAAACTAATGGTCAAAGTTTACAAAGTTTGGCCTAAAAAGAAAAAAATGAAGTTTTTTTTAGAAACGAATGGAGTAAAATATAGTCACCCAAAATTTATGACATGCACCTCAAAAACTTTATGCATTATGATGACTGGTGAGTCTCACATTCTCACCCTAGTTTGATCCCAGCCAACACCAAGAACACCCCTCCCAAGTCCCACCCAAACAGGAGGGGGCACACACAATATGCACAATTACAACTACAACTAGTGCTATATATAATTAGATTTATACCTATGAAGGAAAGAATACAATGACAGACCAAGATTTTAGTTTTATGGTGTTATCTATAAAACATGAGATTGGTAATTCAGAGTCGTAAAATCTTCAATCAACACAACATTTTTATTTTTTAATGACCCAATAAAGAGTTGGAATCCTCTCCACTAATACATGCCTCAATATAGGCCCTCAATTAAGCTGCCACATAACCCGATATGAAGAAACAAACACCTAAGAACATGTCGGTGATTGTCATTATCAACAAACCTTACATATATACACACAAGAGACTAGCTAACAGTGGCGGACCTAGAGGGGTACATGGGGGTACAGCTGTATCCCCAAATTCAAAAAAAAAAATCAGCTTTTAAAAAGAAAAAAAAAACAGGCTGGAATTTCGCCCAGGGCTAAGCCACGCGAATACGATTCATTCCTCTCTCTCGGGATTTCACACTCCTCTCTCTCTCCTCTCTCCTCTCTCCTCTCTCCTCTCTCCTCTCTCCTCTCTCTCTCTCTCACAACTGAACGGCACTAGTCAAAGTCTCAACTCTCAAACCACCGAGCACCAGTGTCAGTGAGGACTTCCGACAAAACCACCGAACCAATGAGGTGCGCCGACCGCCGTTCGCCGCCTCTAATTCGAAGTTCGAAGTTCGACTTCGCCTACCCCTCCATTAACAGTAAGTTGTTAAGTTTATACTTTTGTGTTTTAATTTCATATTTTCCAACTTTTATAAGTTTATATATGTTAGATTCTTAGATTAATTGAATATTTAGATGTAAATTGTTGAATGTGGACATTGTTCATTAATTAGTTAGGGTTTGCTTATTGAAATTCGAAATTGTGGGTCTGCTGGGATGTGTTAAACAAGCAATAACGAGGCCTTGATAGATTTGATTAAGGTTTGTTAAGTCCGGTAAACAAATAAAAATGCCAAAGTTTGTTGTACATGTTGATTATATATGTAAGAGTACATAATATAAAGATTTTTGCTGTAAATCTTGAAATGATTATCAAAGAAAAGCCCCCTGTTTTAAGTATTTTGTCTAAATATTAGAAGGGTTTGAATCTTTGTGCAATGGATGGATAGATTGATTGATGTTTGTATATACTAAAGTTTGGATAGTTGATGATTTTGTAAGAAAATATGTAAGATAATGGACAGTACCCAGCTAATTGATTGCAGTCCAAGGGAAAGAAATCCTATAGGCAATATTTGACATTTCATGTTCAAAAGAATGAAATCCTCCTAATGAAAATGTCCCGAATGAAACTAATGACTCCCCTTCATCCCCATCGTTAATTCTTGATCTTAGACAATTTTTGTGAATTTTTCCCCCTACTTTTGTGTTTGTTGTACATTTGTATCCCCAAACTAAAATTCCTGGGTCCATCACTGCTAGCTAAAATGTTGCATCAAACATCAAGAGACTAAAATGTAAATCAAAATAAAACATATTTAAGATGAAGGAGATACCCATAAATCGAATAACAATAGAACAATCGATGTACTTATTATCTTGTTACACGTCAAGAGGAAGGCAAACAAGCTAGAGTGGCTCATGAGCTGCCAAACTATGGACGCTCAATGAATGAATTGAGGGTGATCCACTTAGGTGTCGCTGCTTCCTAATGTTATGTATTTGGGTTTTTATTTGAGTTTGTTTGAAAGCTTTGGCTTGTTTTCTTTTGAGGCGTTTCTTGAGGCGGGAAGTATATTGCTTGCTTTTCCATCATCATCATCGCCATCATCATCTCTAATTCTTCTTGTTGTCATGTGGTGGCTGGCTAGAAGACACATTCTTGCCCTTGGTGTTCTCCTTGCCGGATGTGCTCAATCCTCGGTCGTTGGTGGGGTTCGCTCCTTTTTGTTGGTGAAAGTTGTATGCGTTGCCACCGTCACAACTAGCCACAAGCCCGGACAACGAATTTGCCACTGCCATCTTCAAGAAGTTTCAGTTTGTTCCTTTCAGAGAGGAGATCTAGATTTTTAGGTTTTACTTATTTTTTCTGTTTTATATTGGTTTCCCTTTGAGATATGAATTTCACTATTGATATCCCACCCGTATAAATATATATACATTGCTCGCTTTTGTTGTTAAAGAAGATGTACATAAGCAAAAAATTTAATGTTGTGGGGGGATTGTGGCTTGTTCTTTTTAACACGGGGTTCCTGAGAGGGGTCCAATAAAATAAAATATAAAAAATTCTTGCCACTCAAATTTTGGCCTATGCATCACGTCTTGGAATATCCGTCACGTCTACCGGGAAGCAAATAAAGCAGCAAATTGAATAGCTAATGTGGGTCATTTAGTTGATTCTCATTTTAATATTGAAAGTTGTACTAGTTCAGCTCTTTCTACTATTCTTATAAACGATAAGGTTGGAGCTCCCATCGTTCTTTTTTCTTACCTTATAATATATATATAGAGATATAGAGAGAGAAGGAGTGCTCACACCTCTCTCTCTCTCTCTATATATATATATATATATATATGCTCTTGTGAGAACACTTTTTTATGTGAGATGTACATATCTCTTGCCACTCAAATTTTGACCTATTAGCTTTTTTGGAGGGTGCTGATTTGGGTTCCAACGACTCACAGGGGTGTACACTGTACAAGGGTGTAACTATTACTAGAAGTTATTCTTAGATATCTACTATCGTGAAAAATATCATATTACAATGAAAATTTCAAACCTTATGATACTATCACTATCTCTTATAATAGTATTTCCATTTGTTTTCTGAAATGGTTCAAAACATGCGTTTCACCATTTATATCTTTAATTATGTACAATTATATTTCTAAAAAATTGATAATTTAAAGGTAATCAAAGTGAATCTAATAAGGTTACACATGATTGTGTTTTCTATTACATATCGATTAAATCAACGGAAAGTTTACAAAGTTTGGCCTAAAAAGAAAAATGAAGTTTTTTTTTTAAACAAATGGAGTAAACCTCATACTCTCAGCCTAGCTTGATCCCAGCCAACACCCATACCCCTCCCACCCAGACAGGAGGGGCACACACAATTGCACAATTACAACTACAATTATATATACTTATAGATCTATATATAAGAAATGGCAGACCTAAGATTTTAGTTATATGGTGTTATCCATAAAACATGATAGTGGTAATTCAGAGTCGTAAAATCTTCAATCAAGAAGACATTTTTTATTTTTTAATGACCCAGAATTGGAATCCTCCCCAGCTCAATCATCTTAGTGACTGTCATTATAAACAAACCTTACATGTATACACGCAAGAGAGTAAAATGTTGCATCAAACATCAAGATACTTGTAGATCAAATCGAATAACAATAGAACAAGTTTGATTACTTCATGGCAAAAATCATAGTCTGAATAACTTTTATACATGATCCCTTAAAAAACATATTAAAACTGTCTCACATCATCGTAACATGAAATTATACACGTTCCTTAAACCCAAAAAAAAAGAACCTAGTTACCTCAACTCCAAAGTTGTGCAAACACCTGGGTTCTTAGATGATAGCAGGACAAGGAAGATAACCACGTATGAAGTATCAATGGAGTAGGAGTATGATTGTTTGCTAAGGTTTAGTAGAGTAAAAGTTTGGGATTATTTTATATAAGGGCTTTTTGTTAAGAAGGCCAATATCAAGGTTAGCAGAGAAAATTTAGTTATGGAAATTTAGGCTAAACTCACGGCTATGGCGAGTAATAAAGACCTACTATAATTTAGCTAGTACTCCCCCATGATTAGGGGAAGCAGTTAATTAAAAAGGAATTCATTATATGAAGATCCTTCACACTAGGGTTATCCCTAGATAGTAGACTAGTAGATAGGATATAATTTTTTTTGCGGATATAGGATAGAAAATATCCTATGTAATCGTTGTATATCTTATCGACTAATAAAGTAAATTGATATATTTAATTTACAAAACAAGTTATAGGAAAAACAACCATGTAAAAAAAAATTATAATTTGATTAAGGGGATTGACAGAGATTTTTTTTTTTAATTTGTTATGTATTTGTTAGATTCTTTTGTAGATGTAGTATGCGTTTTTATAAACGAATTGATTTTACTTTCACAAATATATACAAGAGATGTTTTCTTATTTTGCCTTTTGGGTTGAATTTTCATATTATCCTAACAAAATTAGTTGATTAAAAGATAATTTGTATAAAAAAAATTGTTTCCCTTGGATAGAATATCTCACAACAGATATAATTTGGCCATGTCCTGATGTTAGTTATTATATTTTCTGTTGGAATTGGTTATGGTTTTTTTTTTAGATGATTGGTTGTTGTTTATTTTGGTGCAAAAGTATCAACTCCTTCCTTTTGATTTATTACTTTGGGTCTGTTTGGCAATACTAGCTGAAAAGAAGCTGAAACTGATAAGTTAACTGAAACTGATAAGGTGCTAAAATTAATAAAGTAACTGATTATGATCCATATGGACACAAGTTCAAACGGAAATCTCTATAACTAGTTTTGTAAACAAGTTTAATTTGCTAAGTGGGTCTTTCAAAAAATAAGTATTCATGAATGGGTGACATTAAGTATGTAAGCAAGAGTCTCAATAAAATAAAAAATTATTTAATAAATCGTTGTATTGAACATTAGAATTTGATTAACGAATACTAAATTTTTCAAAGTCACTATTCTAAACATTGAGATATATATTCACTGAGGAAAAAGTTCATATTGATGCATGTCCGAACTTCCATTAGGAGGAAAAAGTTCATATGGATGCACGTCCAAACTTCGATCATCAGCCATTATGCCTTCTTGATTCACAACATCCTCAGAAGAAGACTCATCGTTGAGTGTTTTGGGGTTCGAGAAAGCCTCTATGATTTCATCTTTGTTAAGTACCTAATAACAAGACATATAAATTACCATGTTAATTAGTGAATAAAAACATCTAAAAGAATTACTATAGGTTTGACTATAATTATTATTACCTAAGATCTTGTTACAATCATTCTGATATATTCTATGTCTACAAGTTTTTATAATTTTTTTCGTTATACGTGATCAAATACATTAACGAACAAATATTATGCATTAGAGATTAGCGAAAAAGATAGAGTAGAAGTATATATGCGTAGTGACTTACATTATAGGAGAAGAATGAAGAATTATCAGATTGAAGAGGTTTATCAACTAGTTCATGAAACCTCGAAATCAGTAGTTCTTGCTCGCTCTTTTGTTGCTGAATATGTTCTATTTCCAGCAAAGTTTCACGCTGTATTAGTTGCTGAATATATTCTATTTCCAACAAAATTTCGTACACCAATTGATAAAAAAGACGATTATCCATCAACGCTAAATAGGTTTTGTTCTCTCAACAATACTCTCTAATTCTCCTTCAATTAATGGTTTGGACCACAATAGCACAAATATTTGGTAAATCTCACTGTTCAAATTGATCTCCAGCAAATATATATATACAAGAGTTGTACTGATATTATGAAACTAAATCCAACGCCTATTACAAATCCTATTACTACTAGCATTAGGAATTTAGGAACGCCTATTACTACTAGTATTCTAATCCTATAGTGTCTACTAGTGAATAGCTCAAACTCGATTCGGTCGAAACTTGATCAACCCCTATTACTACTAGCATTACAAAGCCTATAATGTGACTACTACTGAATAGCTCAAACTCGATTCAGTCGAAACTTGATCAACGCCTATTACTACTAGCATTACAAATCCTATAGTGTGACTACTACTGAATAGCTCAAACTCGATTTAGTCGAAACTTGATCAACGCCTATTACTATTAGCATTACAAATCCTATAGTGTGACTACTATTGAATAGCTCAAACTCGATTCTGTCGAAACTTGATCAACGCCTATTACTACTAGCATTACAAACCCAGTGCAGCTTGCTTGTCCTCCATGTTTTGGCATGAATACAGACCCAACTTTAAAGGTTTGACCCTAAGCCTGTCTCACGGGTCACGTTCTCAACGGTTTGTGTAGGTTACGTTATTCTCCCAAGTCCCAAGTCCCAAGTCCTAACAGTTGGAAAGCTCAATATCAGTGATAAGAAGAAAATCGAGGGAAAAAAGGGAAGTGAACTCTATGCGCATAGTCTGGCGGAAAAATTAAGTTTATACGTCACCGGTAGTCAATTTTACACCCAACAATGAAGTCTTAGGAAAAAAAAATGCTGCAAAATTCAGAATTCTACCTTTTGCGTTACATCAGAATCTGCAAGGCGTTGTTGACTGTTGAGTGTCCCGTTATGTGGAAAAGAAACCTCCTCGACATGTAGATTCGTCTCTGCCCTCTACAATAATGAAAACTATCAAATTATACGAGGTAACAATTAAAAGCATGCATATGAAAGAAAACTTGAGAACTAAATACAATACTCAGCACTCATCATCAGTAGACCTGTTTGACAGGACAGGCAAAGGTGGGTGGGTCGATGTTAAACGGGCCTAAGGCAGGGCGGACATGAGAAAATGCCGGTCCGAGCCACCCCCGTTTGACAGAATCAAGAAAGTCGGTAGTTTAGAAGCATAACATTTTTTACCCTCTTCTTACTCCCATTCATGCCAGTATCTTGTTCATGTTGTCAGAACTCAGAAGCATGCTGCTCATTGTTGCCTACTCGCCCACCAGCTTCTAACATCTGAAAAAGGACCTAAAATCTAAAGTAGAAGTAGTTTATCTCTAGTCAAAAGCAATGAATAAAAACAAAAGCTACATAGTAGATAGTACACAAAGATGCACCTGCACCTCTTAAAACTATTGTCAATGGACAGTGATTTCTCAAGCCATAAGTTATCCGAAAGACCGAAACTTCAGAGGTGCAGGAAACATCGTACACCAGCAGAAAACGAGGATATAAGAGGAAATCAAGGGTTTATCAATGACTCATGAGTTACATCGTAAATCAGCAGAACACCCTGGGTTTTGTTATAATATGCTGAAAAGATATGAAACCAAAAGGTTAATGGCAAGGGTGTAACTTATTAGAAATTATTATTACATATCTAATACCATGAGATATATCAGAAATCAAATGAAATTTTACATTTCATCACATATACACATAAAATACCAAACTTATAATTCCTACTAGATTCCATACAAACCCAATTAATAGAAGTATCTAAAAAGATGCTATAAAACACCACTAGCATTTTAGCAGTTTACATAAATGAGCCTGTTCAACAAAATTATTTCATGCTAATCAGTAGTTGCCAAGAATGCACAACATTATAAAAAAAAAGTGAAATACAGGAAATTACCCATTACGATTGATCCTGAGCCGTTACCTGACCAGGAGTACCCCATATTTGCAGCTTAATCCGTTTGCCATCAAGCTCTATGGTCCAAATCTTGCAAATTAATAAGTAGAAGGAAGTACATTATTGTAATCTCAGGGGTAAGAAATAATTCTTATAGGTCAGAGCATCACGCATTGATTTATCCATATACCAAAGTTTTAAACCACCAGAGAAACGCGGGAGGAGGCAACTCTTACTCACTTAGAAGTGCAGTGTTCACGGTGAAACTGCACTTGTAACACTAAAAGAAGACTGTTCTCATAGACAATTAACAGCAGTTCAACGATTAAAAAAGAACAGTAACAGAGCTAGGAGTTTTTCTACCCATACAACTTCACTGTACTTAACGTCAAGCACTGCATAAATAAATCTCAGAACTAAAAAAAAAAATCAAAATTAAGGCTATGAATTAAAGCTATGAGACAGAGGGAAAGACATAGTCCTCATGGTATATGCTGGTTAAGTACTAAAGCGATATGTACAGTGAGCTATTCACAAGCTACATCTGTGTGCATCTATAGAATCCACATCTCACCAGAAATCATTGCAAGAGCATTCACCATTCCTAAAATGGTGAAAACGATTTCTATCTCTCACTATAATTTCGCGATCAAAAGCCTTGGAAATGAGTTTACTTGCTTGGTGACAATCTCTACAAACTCTCAAATTTTTTGAAATGCGAATGGTTTGTCCTGCCTTGGTCTTCAATAGCCCAAATGCAATGGCAAGCTTTTCACTATGATAGTTCGAAGGATTTTCCTTTTCTTCCTCATCAATATCTTGAATTAACCTGTATTTATCTGGAACATATCCAAGGCATTTTATGCTTTCCAGCATCTCATCAAGCTTGGCATAAATCTTCCTGCTTTCAGGATGGGCCCTGCCTCCTGCAATAAATTCACTAACAACGCCTTCCATTTCGATCACTGAAAAACCAGGAGCCTTTTTCACCTTTCTATCATTCATTAGCTTCCTGATATTCGCAACATCATTCCATTTGCCTGCACTTGCATAGAGGTTGGCCAATAGAACATATCGACCACTGTTATTAGGATCCAATTCAATTAATCTCTTCCCGAAATTTTCTCCTAGATTCATGTCTCCATGGATCTTACAAGCTCCGACAAGGGCGCCTAACACCCCGGCATCAGCTTCCATGGGCATTTCTTCTTCAACAAGCTTTCTGGCCTCTTCCAGCAGTCCTGCTCTACCTAATAAATCAACCATACATCCGTAATGCTCCATTCTTGGTTCGAGTCCATGGACTTCAGTCATATGCTTGAAGTAATGACGGCCTGTCTCAACCAATCCCGAATGAGCACAAGCACTAAGAACATTCAAGAAAGTGATGTTATCAGGTGCAACCATCTCTCTCTCCATATCCTTAAAAAGCTCTATAGCAGCTTCTCCTCTTCCATGAATTGCTAATCCACCAATCATGCAGTTCCATGTAGAGACCCCCTTAGAAGGCAAACCATTGAAAACTTCAAAAGCCTTTTCCAAACACCCACATTTGCAATACATGTCAATAACTGTAGTTGCAAGTTTCGTGTCCATCTCTATTCCATTCTTCCTGATATATCCATGTATCCACTCTCCTTGCTCCAGAGCTCCCAACTTTGTACAAGCAGATAGCATACTAGCTACCACATACCTATCCAACTCTACATTTCCCATCCTCATTTCATTAAACAAAGCAAACGCCTCGTGGAAACGATCATTCTGAACATATGCAGCTATTATTGCATTCCAAGCAGCAGAATTCCTATTAGGCATTGACCTAAAAACCTCATAAGCATCATTTACAAGACCCAATTGAGAATACCCACTAATCAAGGTAGTCCAAGAGACAACATCTCTTTGTGGCATCTTATCAAAAACCCGCCGAGCTTCCTCCAAACACCCAAAACTCACATACATGTAAAGCAGATTGTTCTGAGAAAATTTATCATCTAAAAACCCCATTTTTACAACATGGGTATGAATTTGCCTGCCTTTCTCAACCCAATTATCAATGCAGCAAGCTCTAACAAGAGAAGGAAATGTGAAATTGTTGGGCATAACAGAATCCTGCAACATTTGCAAGTACAAAATAAAGCATTTTCTAGCCAATTGACATTGCAAATAACCCCTAATTAGGGTGTTGTATATAAAAGCATCTGGGTGAGGCATTTTATCGAACATCTGGTGTGCATAAACTAAATCACTGCATTTAGACAAAGCACAAAATTTGATAGCTCTTCCCATTACATCGTTGTCGGATGAGAGGCCAAGACGAATGATTTGGGAGTGAAGTTGCTTAAATTCCGCCATTGATGAGCATTTATCTAGGCTTTGAACTGGGTTGGGGTAGACTACACTGAGTGGAGCTGAAATAACTAAGGAAGACATTTGAATAGGCATCATCTCTTAATTATATGCATCAAAAATTCAAAATGAATTGTTCGTTGACATGATACGAATATACGAAGTAGTAAAAATTGGATGAAATTTAATTTGTTTGGACTAATTTTTATGTGATGTCTTATTTCGTTGATGAAATACTCTTCTCCGTTCACATTATTCCAATTTTCACTTCATGTTTAGGTAATATATTAGCTGATCGTCGAAAAATTTATTTTAAAAAATATAAAAGGGGTATCTAGTAGGGGTGCTAATCGAGTTGAGCAGCTCGCGAGCCGTTCGAAATCGACTCGGTCGAATTTGGACTCGAGTTAGCTCGAGCTTGCTCGATTGAGCTTGCAACTCGATAACCTTACACGCAACTCAATTGTTTTCAATTAATTTCTCTTTGAAATAAAGACATACATTAACACTCAATAAATTAATCAAGTATAAAAGGAAAAAAAATTGTAAAGTAAAAAGATATAATAATCAAATGCCTAGAATTCAAACTCTATAGAAACTTTAAACGAGCTGCTCATGAGCAACTCGACTCGAGTTGAAACTTAACGAGCACGAGTCGAGCAACCCTCTGCTCGTGATTGACTCGCTCGATTTAGCACCCTTGATATCTAGAGTTGAGAACCTCCCCTTCTTCATGGTCAACCTTATCACATCACATTGGATATAAGTATATATAGCATTAGCCGATCCGCCATAAATTAAATACATATGATGAGGTCACACAGGTAACTTTGATAATACGAATAATGATGGCGGAGTTGATGACATATGTCAAAACTAGGGTTGCTCATAATAATCCGATCCGGCCGATCCGATCCGCGATCCGGCCGATCCGATTCGAAAAATCGGATATCCGATCCGTTTTATTAAGTTTCGGATATTTCAGATCGGATGCGGATCGCGTTTTTTGTGTTTTTCGGATATCCGAAATATCCGATTTTTTTTAAAAGTATATTTTTTTTAAAAAAAAGAAAACCCTTACTGGCTTACTCAAAACGTTCTAAACTAAAAAAAGAGTCCTACTCAAAAACAAAACCCTAAGTTCACTAGTTCAGTTGGAAGAAAGGAGGCGCCATCTCTCAATTCTCATCTCTCTCCACACGAGGACAGACGCCCAGATTCCGGCGAGGCGACACAACTTTGCGAGCTGGCGGCGAACGCCCAGTTTCCGGCGTGGCTGCTGCGAGGCTGCTGCGATCCGACGATCTTCGAGACTTCGACGCTCCTCTTCTTTGTCTATATAGAAGTTGCCATGGCTTGGTGGCTAGTATAGTAATAGTAATATGGGCCTTTTGTAACATTAGTGTTGGCCCAAAATTGCCAAAAAAAACAGCAATGAAAAACTTTAAAAATACGAAAAAATCAACTCTTTAAAATTTCGGATATCCGTTATCCGATCCGAAAATTTCGAATATCCGATTTTTTCGGATCGGATTCGGATCGCTATTTTGCCGATCCGAAATTTTCGGATCGGATCGGATATCCGAAATGAACAGCCCTAATCAAAACACAGATTTTGCAAATTGCAATGAGAGATTTAGCGTTGCCCAAATAATAGTTTGACCTACTCATCAAAGTTAGCTTGAAGTAGCTAGGAGAAGGGGGGGTCCCAACTCCCAACTCCCAACTCCCAACTCCCAAGCTACCTAAGTCAGACTGGTTGAAGGTTTCGGATTCTGCACGATAGGAGTCAAGAGAAATCCTATGAACCATTCCTTTTGAGAGAAAAAGGCTACTTAAAAGGCAAAATTCTCAGATGAACCATCGATTTATCTCTAGTTTTCGTAGCCAAAACCTTTCTCCTGTACTTGAATAGTGCAGAACAAGTATTTAATAGCTTTAACATATGGCGGTAAGTAAATTTCTTAGAATTTACGTTGGACTTCTGATTCTAAGAAGTTGTGTCCCTATACGAAGCAATTGGACCAAACTCAGTGCAATTTGACAAGTTTAGACCAGATTCCAGATCATGGCTGTTCGGAACGTCTGCTTACACCCACAGTCCCTAGCTATCATTTACTTGTGGCTTTGTATGGATTAAACAAGATTTAATTAGACAATTAAATGAAAAGAGTATGCCACTAGAACAAATAACTAGTTAATAAGAAACTATCTTTCGCACACTAAAGCAGATTTAAGGAAACAATGATGGTAACAAATATTACAAGCATCCATCACATTGTCATCACAATCAGATTTATCTGTTTTGCACACATAACCGCCAGCTCGCCTGGTCCAGTCAACTGTCGGTTCCTTAAGAACCGCAGCAAGCTGATTTAGCTGCTGCTTGATTCCCTGATTGGTCGGCTGGTTTAATTGTAATTGATGGTTGAGCCTGCAATTACCATCATATATACTTAAAAACAACCAGCAATGAAATTTAAGGAAAAAGAAAATGCTGTAGGATCAAAAATACTACCTCTTGCCTTGTATCAGAATCTGCAAGCCTTTGCTTAATGTCCCTTGCTATGGAAAAGAAAACCTCCTCCACATTTAAGTTCGTTTTTGCACTCTACAGAGATCACGATACTCGTTCAAAAACTCAACTAAATAAACCAGGATACAATACTAAGCAAGCACATCCTGGGGAATTCACTCACAGTTTCGAAGAATTTAATCCCGTACTCATCAGCTAGAGCTTGTCCTTTAGCTGTAGGCACAGCCTGAAGAAATGTAAACGGAACATTCATAAATCTATGGAATCATGGAAGGCGTGCTGTATAGACCAAGCACTCAGAACAGAACTGAAATGTGAATCATGCAAGTTTGCTTACCCTTTTACTCTCATCCATGTCAGCCTTGTTCCCTACCAGAATCTTGTTCACATTATCAGAAGCATGCTGCTCAATGTTGCGTATCCAGTTTCTGATATCTGTAAAAAGGCAAAAGCAATGCTAAAATACAAAATGCAAGAAATCTCTAGTCAAATGACTGAGCCGAAAACCAAATAGTAAATAACCATCCACCTACACCTCCAGAAAAATTAAACTAAGCCAACAACAATACTGTAACAGCAACAACCAGTAACAAGGACAGTGATTTCTCAACAGATGATCCATTAGGCACGGCCTTACAGAAAGCAGAAATTAGAGAGACTCAAGATCTCGTTCTTAATAACATAACTTCAAAAGGCGAGGAAAGAGAATTACTGTTAAATGACGACTCATCGGTAACATCATACACCAGCAGAATACCCATGGCTCCACGATAATATGCTGAAAGGACAATAGCAAAAGGTTAAACTACAAGGGAAAAACTTGAAATAATTTTAAGATGCATACAGCCACGAGAAGAATAAGAAAACAGTTACTCCCTCTGTCCCAATATTATCTTCTCAGATGGAAAAATAAACAAAAAGGAATTCAACAAATCCCATCATAATGTTTTTCCTAAACAATAAAGAGCATTCAAGGACAAACTTTTACCATTGTTACCGACATTCTCTTTGGGAAGGAAATTATGGGACAGAAGTAATCTCTACATACATATAGGGAAGAACCAAACATAGAAAGCCTGCACATTCCAGGCAAACCTACATCTATAACTGAAATAATAAAGAAAAGATGGTAAACCACTTGCAGTTTACATGAAAGCAAACTTGGCCAACAAAGATTGGCATGCTATGCTACGAGCACAGACATAAAAGATAACCTCATATGTGAAACACTCAAAACTTACCCGTTGTAATAGTCCTGAACCGTTCCTGACCAGCAGTATCCCATATCTGCAGTTTAATCCGCTTGCCATCAAGCTCTATGGTCCGAATCTTAAAATCAATACTGCACAAAGAGGTACATTATTACAGACTTGGGGGTATGTACAAAAAGATCATGCCGTTGCCATATCTGAAGCATTTGTTTCACAAACCAAGGTACTAAACCTACCCAATGGTGGTGATGAAACTTGTTGTGAAGGAACCATCAGAGAACCGTAGGAGGAGGCAACTCTTACCCACACCTGCAAAGGCAGTTGGCATGGTGAATCCATTCGTGATTCTAGAAAGTTAAGAGATTATTGTCGTACAAAACTGAAAGCAATTCAACTGTGAGAAAGTGACAGAGCAAGGAGTTTCTCCACCCATAAAGCTTCATTGTAAGTAATGCCAAGCAGAATATAAAATTAGAGAAGAAAAGACATTCAGTAGTAAGCTATGGCAATTACGACTATCATAGAATGCGGACTACTGAGTATTGAAAACTAATACTTCCTCCGTTCTTTTTCTATAGCAACAATTACCACATTGGGTATTTTCACATCTATTGCAACAATTCCAATTTTGGTAAAAAAAAAGTAACTTTAGTTGACAATATTTCCCTTACTTCATCTTACTAAAACTATCATTAATTACTCACTTCACCTCATAAAGCTGCTTTTACTTTATTAAGGATTTATTTCTATCTCCTACTCTACTTTATTAAATGGGTACCTTTATGCTAAACTACCCACCTTTTTAACTTCTTTATACAACATACCCAAACCCATTGTTGCAATAGAAAAGAACAAAGGAAGTAGATATCTAGTCCATTTCGTATCAGTTGCATATATCAAGTTATTAAATCATTTTAATAGTGTTGCTTAAAAGGCAATAGGTTCGAGTAACCCTTATTCATTTTCCTTTTTTGGACATCAATGTTTGCTCCATTTCTTTAAATGAAAATTTTCCTCTCTACTTTTTCTCCAATGTTAACTCCGCCTGTGAGTGTCTGTGTGACATTCACTGCCGGTCTCAAGCCCGGATAAAGGAGGAGAGTTGCGGTAGGTTTGGGGCGGCCAGCATAAAACATAGTCCCAGATCATGACATGAATCGACAAATGAAAAACGTGGGGGCGTCCCCTACTCAGCGACGCGCTGCACTTCATAGACCCGGGTGTAGTGATAAGTATGCAAGGGTTGCTAGGTCGTCGCCCGGAAGCGACGCGCCATCCCGGCGCCCGGGGGTGGTGTCAAATATGCAAGGGTTCCCGCATCAGGGACGGGTGCGGGTAAAGAAGTTAGTCCAGGGTAGTGGTAGTGGTAGGGGTAGTAGGTTGCGCTTTGGAACATGGAACATTGGCTCTTTGACGGGAAGATCGGCGGAGGTGGTGGAGGTTATGAGGAGGCGAAAGATTCACATAATGTGCCTTCAAGAGACTAAGTGGGTTGGTGGAAAAGCAAGAGAACTAACCCCGTGGGGTTATAAGCTTTGGTACTCCGGAAAGGATAAGTGTAGGAATGGAGTAGGCATCATTATTGATAAGGAATATATTGATGATGTGGTGGAAGTTTCGAGGAAGAGTGACCGCATTATGAGTATCAGGCTAGTATTAGGGAGTAAGGCGGTGACTATCATAAGCGCATATGCGCCGCAAGTAGGATTGGAAGCATTTATTAAACAACAATTTTGGGAGGATTTGGAGGAGGTTGTGCAACGAGTGCCTATTAATGAAAAATTGATCATTGGTGGGGATCTTAACGGACATGTGGGCACTAGTCGAGTTGGCTTTGAGAGCATTCATGGAGGTTTTGGGTATGGGGAGAGAAATGAAGTTGGAAGTGATATCTTGGATTTCGCATTAGCCTATGGTCTTAGTATTATGAACACTTGGTTTGAGAAAAGAGAATCTCACCTTGTGACGTATAGGAGTGGAAGTAACGTGAGTCGATTGACCTCTTTTTAGTAAGGAATGGTTGGCGGAAGAGTTATACAAAGCGCAAGGTGATCTCGGGTGAGAGCGCGACCACCCAACATAGACTAGTCGTGCTTGATTTCGGGGTAGGGAGTCTTTAAGAAAGCGAAAACCCAATGTGGAGCCGCGAATCAAGTGGTGGAAGCTCCAAGGGGAGCACAAAGAGAACTTCTTAGCTAAGATGGCTAGTAAAGATATTTGGGCTTGTAACACGGAAATTGATGTAGATTCGATTTGGACAAAGATAGAACTTGGTATAAAGGAAGTGGCGAAAGAGGCCCTTGGAGAATCTAAAGGAACTGCACCATCAAGTAAGGACACATCTTGGTGGAACGAGGAGGTGAGACAAGCGATAAAAAACAAACGAGAAAGTTATAAACTTTTGGGAAAAGATAGCGGCGACGTGAACTATGAGAAGTACAAAGAGGCTAGAAAAGAAGCCAAGAAGGCGAGACGGGAAGCTAAAGCACGGGTAAACAAAGAGCTTTATGCAAAATTGGATCTGACGAGAAGGTGAAAAAGACATTTATAGAATTGCGCGTATGAGGGACAAGAAGACAAGAGACATAAGAAAGGTAAAATGTGTCAAGGGTATGGACCAAAGAGTGCTTGTGGAGGATGAGGAGATAAAGGATAGGTGGAGGTCGTACTTTGATACCTTGTTCAACGGTGATAAAGCACAAGACATCGGGGATGTACACATTCCGCCAAGTATGTTAAATCGAGAGTTTATGAGGAGGATTCAAAAGGGAGAAGTCGTTGCGGCATTAAAAAAGATGGGATTGAAGAAAGCTACGGGGCCGGATGGCATACCTATCGAAGTTTGGAGGTGTTTAGGGGGAGAGGAATCGAATGGGCGACAACATTCTTCAACATGATTTGGAGACACAACAAAATGCCATTAGAATGGAGGAAGAGTACTTTGATTCCTTTGTATAAGAACAAAGGCGATGTACAAGATTGTACCAACTACCGAGGAATCAAACTAATGAGTCATACGATGAAACTCTGGGAAAGGGTGATTGAGCAAAGACTTAGGAAACATGTGAAGATATCGGAGAACCAATTTGGATTTATGCCTGGAAGATCGACTATAGAGGCCATCCACCTCTTAAGACAAACAATGGAACATTACCGTGATAGGAAGAAGGATCTACATATGGTTTTCATTGATTTGGAGAAGGCATATGATAGAGTACCAAGAGAAATACTTTGGTGGGCGTTGGCAAGGAAAGGTGTTCCACAAAAATATATAGATATCATTAAGGATATGTATGAGGGGGCAACTACGAGTGTGCGGACTACGGTGGGGAGGACAGAAGAGTTTCCTATTACGATCGGAGTGCATCAAGGTTCTGCACTTAGTCCCTTTCTCTTTGCCCTAGTCATGGACGAACTAACGAGGTCAATTCAAGATGATATACCATGGTGTATGATGTTTGCGGATGACATTGTGTTGATTGATGAGACAAAGGAAGGTATTGAGAGAAAGTTGGAATTGTGGAGACATACATTAGAAGCCCGGGGTTTTAGATTGAGCAGAAGTAAGACGGAGTATATGGAGTGCAAGTTCAGTGGGGTTACAAGCAGCGAGGCGAGGGCGGTCACTTTGGATAGCAAAGTGGTTCAAGGATCGAACGTCTTCCGTTACCTAGGATCCATTCTCCAAAAGGATGGAGAACCTGGATGGAGACGTGGCTCATAGAATTAACGCGGGTTGGTTAAAGTGGAAAAGCGCCACCGGATTCCTTTGTGATTAGGCATTCCCCAAAGGTTGAAGGGGAAAGTTCTACCGCACGGCAATTAGGGCTGCTTTGTTATATGGCACCGAATGTTGGGCGGTGAAACAATGCCACGTTCATAAGATGAACGTGGCAGAGATGCGTATGTTGCGGTGGATGTGTGGCCACACAAGGAAAGACCGATTAAGAAATGAAGTGATCCGGGAAAAAGTTGGAGTTGCATCCATTGAGGAAAAGATGAGGGAGAATCGGTTAAGATGGTTTGGTCATGTGAAAAGGAGATCGGGTGATGCAGGTGAGAAGAATTGAAGAGTGGAGGAGTAACCAAATTGTAAGGGGTAGGGGAAGACCTAAGATGACTTGGATGAAGGTAATTGAAAGTGATATGAGGTTACTTGGGATTGAGGAGAGCATGGCGTTGGATAGAAGTGGGTGGAGGGTAGTATCCATGTGGAGGAAGGGGTGTGATTCTTGCATTTATTTGTTTTTCTCAATTGTGTTGGTATTAAAACCTTCTGTTGAAAACCTCTTTTAAAACTTGTTGGTGTAAACCTTGCTTTAAAAAAAAAAAAAAATTTCTTTAAAAATTTTTTTTTAAAAAAAAAAAAAAAAAAAAAACTTTTATCTCTCTTGGCGATGGCATCTCCTCTGGTAACGGTTTCAGTTGACGATTCATGTTAGCCGACCCCAAATCACTTTGGGAATAAGGCTTAGTTGTTGTTGTTGTTGTTTGTACTTTTTCTCCAATGTTGGAGACCAAATTCACCACCAATATTTTCCTTCCTGCTTATCAAACTTATTAAAAAGCGTACCAAACCCCCTATGGGTCCAAATAAAGGGAAGGACAGAGTAAAACTTTATGACAACATGCAAAAACCCCAGTCCAAATTTTTACATGCTACACAGGTTTGATCATGTTATCTCTCAATAAAAATAAAAGTTTGTTGTGACCTAAAGGTGATGTGCCCAAACATGCAAGTATCACAATTCACAAAGAGATTTGAGCCAGCTGCTAACAGGCGACTTCTGCTTATAGGCATCCGATTTTCGCTTTCTTTTCTATTTCTCATTTAAAATGTTGTCAATAACATGATAAAGGACCACTGAGACACTGACCCACATACTGATGAGGTCAAGAATACCAAAGTCTTCTCATAGGGTAAAATGATATCCAAAGAAGTCACAGTAAGGTTCTAAGAGAAACAAAGAGATGCAAATGTAAGAGACGGACTCTTTTGCCTAGAGTAGGAGACAAAAACTCTTCATATCAAATGAACCTTATGTAATTAAACACAATAAAGCCACGAATCTCATAAAGGCAGCCACTCTGTTAATGTTACAAACAGCAAATCAATAGACCATGAGAATATGAGATGCAGACATGAGACACTGTGAGGACCTGAGCATCGTCCACATTGTATGCTTGAATTATACTTAATTTTAGACATATATTCATATTGATTGTCATTAAGACACAAAATTAACCCACTCAAAAGTCAAAATACACTTCCTCTGTTTCAGAATACTAGCTACCCCTTTCCTTCGCAGGCAGTTTATAAGAGGATGATAGACACGATAAACGGACATTATTAATATTATTTACACACTTCATAACTCATTTCTTCCTCTTACCGGTGTTCAAATTATTTTAATGAATTTTTCCATTTACCTTGTCTATCATCTTCCTAAAACTACGTCCCAAAGAGCTTGGTTGCAAGTATAACGACACAAAGAAAGTATTAAGTACATCCGAATGTTTATACTCTGCCTACTCCATGAATCCAACATTTGGATATTCAAGGAAGATAGTTTGAGCAAAAACATGAAAAATATCGTGAAAAGAGAACATAAGTTGTAAGACTTTGCAATGTCTCAACATAAATAATGAGATGATTGATTTGGTCTGTCAGTAATAGTTAAGGCCAAAAGCATTTGATGTCCACTTAGACATCCTCCTTTACATATGAAATGCAAGCGCCACAGACCAATTGGAGTACGCTGATGAGCATAAGTTCTGAGTTATAAGACTTTGAATCAACCATTTGCACATAGAAACAATAGTGACTAGGTGTTTCCGAAGGAAACAAAGGTAATATACAGTCAAAACTATTTTGTGAAGAAAAAATATAGATGAATTACTCGACGAAACAAAGAGAAACCATCACAATAGATAATCAATCATCTCCAGATCAAACATAGAACATTGATTCTATCATAAACTACTCTTATTTCAGCTTCTTCAACCTCAAACAATTATTCATTCCATGACTATCAAAAATCATGAATATCTACTAATTATATCAACATAATTTCGCGGCTTATAACACACATTTACCGTAATCGCACACCAGATCCATGCAAATAAGCAAAATGTCACAAAAATCACGAATCAACAAATTCAATTGCATACAAAAATGAACCAAAAGATCTAAATTATAAAAACAATACCGCATTTCAATTAACCATACGAAATACATACCACTATCGCCTATCAAAAGAAGTTTGATAAGATAATCATAATCAGCGCGAGCTCTCGCAGGTGGAGCAGCCATTAATCAAACACCTCCAAAAAAAACCCTAAAAATATTCAAACAGATATTTTCCTGCATTCAAAATCCGTAAAATCAACAACATCAGAATCAAATCGAATAAAATTAAACAAAAAACAAGAAAAAGGCGAAGAAAATTAACTAGATCAAAGACAAAATGCGAGAGATAAACTTAGGTTAAGCATGGATCGGGCGTGAAAAATCAAAAAAAAATGTGGAAAAAGCAATTTTAGAGAGAGAAGTTATGTTTGATACCAAAGTGAGAGGAAAAAAAAAGCTTTGATGAAATTAACACTCGAAAAAAAGCTTAATTTTTCCACACAAATCTCAGATGATGACAACACTTGGTTTGGCGATCTCCTCTTTCTCTTCTCTCTCTTACTTTCTTCGCTTTTCTTCCTGTTTTTTCGAATTCGCCGATTTGATGAAGAGAGAGAGAGATGGAGGGAGGAGAGAGAGAGAAAAAACACTACAGACGAACCGGCCCTCTCTTATAATTAGCAAGTTTTTTATGTTTCCCAATCAGAAAATGGAGTGTTAGCTGATTAGGTGGCATTTTTCAGGTATAAAAAAATTGTGTTTATTTGTTTCCAAATTAATTTCATGTTAAGCTTAAAATATTACTCCATGAAATATTTTCCCTCGAAAAAACATATTATGAAATATGATAGAATTATATTAAGGTCTAAAATATGTAGAAGTTGGGTTTTCATACTTGTTTTAAAGTGAGATTAATTTATTATCGGTTTTGAGTTGTGATATCATAAAGAATCGTCATGAGTTATGACTAGTAATATGTTCTAATTGCCTTTAATAAGAAAATTGAAGTTAAAGACTTAAAGTTTGGGTTATAAAGAAGAAATAAAAAAAGCTTTGAAATTTTAATTTTCGAGTTTTCTTATATAAGAAGATATACGATAATCTAAAAAACGACTAAAAATTAGCACACAAGAACTCACTTGGTGGAGATTCCACCTCATGAAAGGTCGGTGGGTCGAATTCCACTAAGTGAGGGGGCACTTAGAAGAGGATTCCTCTTAGCATTTCTCCCTCGGCCCTCATTCCAAGTGCAAGGCCTCTAAATCGCGCCATGTACAAGTGCAGCCCAAAGATTATTCATCTTATAATCTGGGAAAAAAAACTTAAGTTTAGAATATTAGGACTTCACTTCTATTAGTTGCGTTTGCGTAACAATTAGAAATTTGGGAGGACCCATTTGTAAAATCTAGTTGTACTATTGTATTACTAGTACTCTGTCTTATTTAGAACTAGTCTTCTTTGCACGCGATGCGTGCGTGGATTATTTTGGCGGTTATCATTAAATTTCATTTAAGTGTAATTTTGAAGAATGTAATTTACAATCATCATTAGTTCTAATTGAATATCGTTTGGTGTAAATACAAAATATAAAAATTACTTGATGAAGAAGTTGTTTTCTTGGTATTTTTATTACTTGTTAATGGATGTTGGTATTGTTATTGCATTTCAAAGTTTAGGTAAAATTAAAATTTTTGTCTTTGATTTTGTAATTGATTTGAAAACTGCTTTAGTTATTTTAATTTGTTCTTCAATCATAAATTTTTTCTTTCACTACACATATTTTTATGAAAGTTTATTTTATTTATTTTCAACTTCTTTTGATATACATATTTTAAATTGGGAAGGACTATGATTGAGGAAAATTTCAAAATCTTAATAGGTAAGTATTTTTATTGGATGAAGGGTTAAAAGTTTTTTCGAGGGGGCACCATAGCCCCTCGCTTAGGCATATAATAGAAATTATATGATGCAACTTGTTATGTTTTGACTGGATATGATATTTGTGTTTGGATTTTTGGAATGGGGAAGGGTGGGGGTGTGAGATCTTCTATTAGTAATGTGAATTATAGAAATAAGAATTGAGTAGCATACTGTAAATTGTAATTATTGTATAATAGAAATTTTAAGTAGTTTGGGTCTTTGGGACCATGTAAAAGGAGACAGGCAACTCGTATATGTTGATGTATCATAAATCGTGTCCTCCATTCTTCGAGCCTTTGGGGACCTTTTTCACAGGCTACATTTTGCCAAGAACGGAAACAATTAAACAAGTCAATGGAGGTCTTTTTCCTCTTCGGTCTTGAAACTTAATTCATCACTTTTATTGGAGTATATTCAACCACTTGCATTTTCTTGTTCATTAGAATACAATTATGTTCATTTACATCCAAAATAGAAAAATTCCTCCTAATAAAGTTAGGAGAGGGAACATCATCGAGAGAAAATCTCCTAATTTCTTTACTTATCAATATGATTGTTCTAGTGGTCAGTGGAACTCATCATTGGAACAAAACGTTTATAAGTTTTTGCAAAATTGCATTTCAAAAAAGTTATATAATGGCTATAAATAACGTTGTGTAGTTACAAGGTATCGAACACGTGACCTTTGAAATGAAAATGAGAGCTTAACCATTGATCCAACATAACATCATTGTTTAGTATTTCAAAATTAAATAAAATAAGGACTTGTAATTATATCTCATTAAAAGACTTACACAAGTTGTTAGATACCTAACACATTAATGGTAATGATAATAGACTATTGTAGACATAAACTCTTACTAGAATTTCTTGTATTTTTCAAATTATGACGTTAATTTTTTTTCCTCACAAGACAAAAAATTACGAAAATAAACAACCCGGGGCATCGCCTGGGACACTTACTAGTTAGATATTATACCTACATAGTTTGAAAAGTTCAAACATTGAACCTGTGATTAGTCAATAGACTTTTTCATAGATTATGGAATTTAATAGAGAACTCTTTTATATGGTTATAAGATTGGATTAATCAATACTCTAAGACACCAAATAGCAAAAACTCTATTCATGAATCTTTACACTAAACAGTGCATAATAATGTTGAAAGCAATCATTCCACTGTTGTAAACCACACAGATGCGCAACACCTCTTTAGTCTTTATTAGCATGTTTTCAAGATAAAGTGGTGGAACTTTGAAGACATAATTGCACAAAAAGAAGCACAAAACCAGAGTTACCATGTGAAAGAATCATAGAAGGGATATGCACATGTACTTCTGGTTAGGAAGAAGCATGTCCACAACAATTATTGCCCAAAAACCATATGCTACTCTTGTCTGGTTTTGCATTTGTGCTCAACTTTCTATATATATACACTAGTATATATATATGTGATATTGAAAAGGTTGTCCAGCAAATACAAAACACAAGACATGGTGAATGGTGTTGGTCTTTTCTTGCTTTTTCATTTATCATGTGGAAATCCAGTGTATTTTACACAGAGGAAGGCCCTTCTCTCTGAAACATGATTGGTTTATAATGGGAAGGAAAGTAATAATATTTAAAGTTGTATAATTAGTTGTCAAAACTCATAATTATGAAAAAATGGAAACCCAAAATTGTCAAAAAAAAGTTGTCAAAGCTCATAATTGTGGTAAATAAGAACAAGTACTTCCTCCGTTCCAAAATAAGTGAAACACTTCTCTCATTTATGTGAGCTTTTTTATGAAGTGTTTCACTTATTTTGGAACGGAGGAAGTATAAAAAAAAAAGTAGATTG
The DNA here is from genome assembly GCA_947648045.1 of Beta corolliflora. NCBI lineage: Eukaryota > Viridiplantae > Streptophyta > Magnoliopsida > Caryophyllales > Amaranthaceae > Beta > Beta corolliflora. The sequence goes on from CANSZD010002377.1 coordinate 58,512, forward strand.
TCAAACTACACTTGTTTGTGGCCGAAGACAATTATGAAAACCGTTTGTTTGTATTGGGATTGGTGAGATCATTTTAAATAAGATGCTTGTACAAACACGATTTAGCTAATTTTGAGAAGTGGTAAGTTCAATCAAATTAGAGAGAAAATGCAAGTGAGTACTAAATGAAGATCTTCCTCCGTTTCTTAATAAGTTCCGCAACATGTAGAAAGTTGGAGGAATACGTAAGGAATGTAAAGAGAAAATTGGGACCACATGATAAAGTAGAGTAATTAGTGATCAAACAAAAAGTTGTGGCCCCCTCTACTTTTTGGTGGCGTATTTGTAATAATATTGAACTTTTTTTTTAGTTTGAGGTTTGGTTCTTTCTTTGTATTGACTATTTCAAATAAGAAAAGTGTTGCACTTATTAAGAAACGGAGGTAATATCTTTTTTTTCCTTCCTGGTAATTTACTTCCTCTATGTTTAAACAGATGTTCCACTTTGACCTTTGCAAATTCACTTACTCTATTTTGAGTCTTTGACCATATTTTTCTACAAATTTATAAAAATCATGTTAGCATACAAGATGTTGTTGAAATTGTCTCAATGTATACTACAAAAGATTATCCATTTCTTATAATTGATAGTTATAGATATTAATTCAAAGTTTGTGTATTGTGAGTGTACGAATCAAAATGAGTATCAATTTAAAAGCAACGTATGTAGAGGCAATTCGGCATTATTTGTTGGTGACTCCACATGCTCCATGTTAATGGGCTTAAAGGTCCATGAGGCTTTATTTACCGGGCCAATCTCTGTTGTTAGAAAAATTATTCCCCAACGGCCCTGAATCATGCTAGGCCCAAAGGAGTAGCTTTTTAGGCACTTTACCGTTACCACCGCAAAGGTAACGTAGATCAACAACGTTACCCCTGCGGTGGTAACGGAAAATTGATCCGTTACCACAGTGGTGGTAACGGATTTTCTATCCGTTACCCTGCAGTTTTTCAAAAAAAAAATGTTCAAGCCACTTTTCCGGCGAAGGGGGGGTTTATCACTACAAATTTCCGGCAAAGGGGTCGGTTTTAACCACAAAAAAGTTCAAAACTAACCTGAGTTGATGATTCTCCGATTTCCTTTGCCTTCTTCCTTGGGCCCATGCGTTTTCCGACGAGTTGTGGTGGTGGTGGTGGACTTTTGTCACGCGGATCTGGGTCTCGCGGTGGTGTGCTTCGCGGTGGTCGTCTCCGGTGTGGTGGTGAGCCTCCGGTGAGGTGGTCGCCGGTGTGGTGGTGGTGTTGTGGTGTCGGTGGTGGTGTTTTCTCACGCGGAGGTGGTGTGCTTCGCGGTGGTGGTATCCGGTGTGGTGGTGGTCGCCGGTGTGGTGGTGGCTATGGTGGTGGTTGCTATGGTGGGAGTGAGATGGGGAGTGAGGAGTGAGAGTGATGGGTTTTTTTTACTCAAGTGAGTGAAAGTGATGGGGTATGGGGGGGTGAAAACTCAAGTATTTATAGGGGTAGTTTAGGAGTATTTAAGAAAAAATACGGGCGATTTTTAGTAAATACGGACGGTAAATAGTAATACCCTTCCACATTGAAACAAAAATACTTTTTTCACCAAAAATTATTTTTATTAAAATTTAAAAGTGCATTGTATCCAACTAACAGTCTAATAAAAACTAAAGGAGTTGATAGAATTTCACTTCATGACTTCATGTAGCTACAAAATACAAATCCAGCTGTTGGTACAAAATACTAAGTGTTGACGTCTGTCGTATATTAAATTCGCCAATTTCGTTCTTTCCTCAATGCTTTGTCGTATGTTGAATTTAAATTAAAGATGTAACATGGATTACATAATGTCTGAAAAGGTCAGATAATGCAATCTAATCCCTAATGATAAGAATTAGTTAATTTAAAATACATGAGTATTAGCTTATGAATTAAGAGGTTTAAGACCTGTCCTTTTATGACAGATTGTTTAATTAAATTGTAATCAAGTTGTTTAACTTGTGATATTATAAGAGTTGGTTAGCGATCGCAAGGCTAAAGCTACGATACGCACATAAAGGAGTGTCGGCACAACTTTCCTAGCATTTTTCCAACTTTCCTACTTGATCTAGTTCATGTTGCTCCAGTTTTTCTTTTTAGGGAACATGTTGATTCCAGTTATACAGATGTGTATACCAAGTTAAACTTAGCCTAGTGGTAAGGAAAAAGCCTTCCAACCTCACAGTTGGGGGTTCGATCTCCACTAGGGGCACTTTGGGAGAGGATTTCCCCTTACCATCACCCCACTCTCAAAGTGTCTACTCGCAAAATTCAGGCCGGGTTATCCTGCGAGAGGTTCCGGCCTGGCAGAGGCCTTCATCTTACCATATGTATAATGCCTCTAAAACAAGCTTTATACAAGGGGAAGAAATCGTGAAAGAGGGTTGAAAACTTTATAGTAGAATTGGATTTGATTGAAAACACTCTTTCGCGGGTGATGAGCACATAATTATGCTAGTGCGGCGAATGTGCGATGTACAAAGAATAAACTTACAAAAATTCTACTACATACGTTTTTTTAGTTGTATCGTATTCTTTTGGGGTCTTTCGAAATAATTGTCAGTTCCGATCTCCTTTAAAAAGGTTTTCTCCTCACTTGTGATTTGTTTAATATTTTCATCTTTATACGACTATCTTTAATAAGTGTGTCATTTTCTTTGACCATAAGGAGTGGCAGATTCATAAAACATATTAGTGCAGTAAAAAAATTAGTAAGTTTTCACTAGGTTAAAGCTATCAAGTTTACAAAAAAAAATCAAAAATTCCCAATTTTTACTAACAAAATTCCTGAAAATCAAAATTCAAATGGGTTCAATTGACCCTCTACCATAAAGAGAGCTCCCTCCATAGATACAACCATTATAAAACAGAATTATAATGTGCTAAAAGCCAGAGAAGTCTCAAACGTCGGTTAGTTGGTCAAATTTCTTAGTTTGAAATATAATGTACTATTTGTCATGGATAGCGTAAACCTACTAGTTTATTACTATATCATGTTCTATTTAAGACATAGCTTTAAGAATACTACCCAATTCATCTTTTTGGCCAAATACATATACATTTGTCTCTAAGGTGGTAGACAAAGAAATAAGGCCAATTGATATATAGGCACAATCCTGTTGAACATGCCTAAGTTGAACAAAAAAAATCACACTTTACTTTATACATGCATGCATGTATAGTATAGTTGTATACCCCATTAACCCTCCCTCTTTTCTCTATGAGTGGAGGAAAACTTTAGGTTGATTCCACATATTATGAATCCATTGACGTGGCATAAATTATAAACTGAAATTATCAAAAAAGAAAGTAACAAACTAAAGGCTGAAGAATATGCTCAAGTAGATACCTCATGCTTTGATCTTTACCAAACCTTACCATCCAATCACTTAGTTATCTCCTTTATATTCAAGCATAGATTTCTCTTCAACAATTTCAAAACTCTCTTAAAACCCATCCATTTTATTCATCCTTTATATATCATATATATATGTCTCTCCAAGCTAAGTTAAAGTTGACACATGATTATGATGAAATCCATTGGAAAGAAATGATGCGGAAACATGGGCAATGATGAGGATGAGTTCCAGAAGATTGAAATTCTCAAATCTTCTGGTTGAAGATCATCAAGATTGTTTAATCAATGGTTGGGATCATTAAAGATGGGGCAACTGTCTATCCTTTGGCAATGTTTTTGTAGTAATTAAAGTATTGTTTTTCCTTTGTTTGGGGTTTGAAGAGAAAGGTGGTTATGATATTAGGTAATACTCTTATCAAATTATGTAAAAGAGGAAAGAGGCAAAGTTTATATTCTTCTCCTCCTTTTTCCAATTATGAATAGTTCATTTTACTATAAGTTTATGCTTGTTTTGGCAACTTAGCTCACCACCTCGTTAGACTTGTGCCTTTTGGCTTTTGGTATTGAGCAACAACGGAAGTGTCATGTTCCTTTTGAGGTTGCTTCGTATGTACTAATAGACACTTTATTCCTCCCTTAATCTACTACAAGCACTTTCCCTGACAAAAAAAAATGCTTGTCTTGAACAACCTACAAATTCCACATCTTAGCTTAAAATTCAACAAAAAATAAATAAAAAGATTTAAGAGAGTGTTTGTTTGTTATTTTTCATTGAATAAGTTCCCTGCCAACCAAACAGAGCCTAAATCATGGTTCGGAAAATCTTATTTGTCTCCTATTCTCCGTCTGATCGATAGCTAGTCATTACCAGATGAGGTACTTATAGAGTTGTACTTTACGTGTTTCCTAAATACAAAACATCAAAAAAATTAAAATTAAGAGATCAAGAGCTTAATTAGCAAATTTGTTTTCTTTCTTTTTTTTATAAGGTTTTACTTAAAGCGTCAGCGCATAAACTTGGAGCCATAGCATAAGCAAGTTACTGTTTTTCTATCAACTGTCGCCAGAGTCAAGAAGTAGTGGGGATGCGGCGTTCGAACTTGTGGGGTGAAAGCAAGTGGTCTTTCCAGCTTGTACATCACTCCAAATTGCAAGAGCTGTGATTATGAGCAACTCCTATGGGAAATACCTTACTTTATAAAAGTGGATTTTTTTTATTGTTTAAAGACTTTAAAGATAGATTTGATTATTAATTCATGTATACTTTTTGGATTTTTTAAGAAACTAATTCGAAATTAATATAATTTTTCTAATTTCACATGCATTTTGTTTCTTGGTGTTTGATTTAGTCAGCATTTGTTTTTGGAGACCATAGAATGGGTGATATATATACGATGATTTAGCATACATGAATTATGGAAGAAAGTTTTGACCTTTACTAACGATAAGCTAAAAGTCAAGCCAAATACTTTTACCATTGACTATTTGAACTACCTATGTCAACTTCAAAGTATCTTGTAGATTTCTCTTGGAAAAAATTAATGAGTAATGTTGTTTTAGTTTGCTGAAATTATATTGCACATGATCTGCAAAAAGTGAAATTGTTGCAATAGATATGAAACTACACAAAGTGGTAATTATTGCAATATAAAAAGAACAGAGGAAGTAAATGGTTAAAAGATCGACTTCACACAATCACACTGCAAGGAATCGGATTGATATATTTTGTAACCCATGGCAACAGTAAACCTGGCTATTAGGCGCGTCGGACGGTCAATAGCAAGTAGAATCATTGGTGGTTACATTGTTAACGAGTCATGCAATTCAGGTCAGAAAAACAATGGCACACATAAATAGAAAAAAAATTGGCCATATTTCTCTCTTTTACAGAACTATTGGCTTACGATTAGGGGTGTGCATTATCGGACATTGGATCCGATCTGATCCGAACTTTCAGATACTCGAAATTTCGAATCGCCCAAAAATCGATCCGAATCCAATCCGAAAATTTCGGATATCCGAGGTTTTCGGATCGGATCAAATCCGATGTCCGATCCGAATATCCGAAATCACTAAAGTTGCCTCGTAAGTTTTGCTGCTCAACCCAACTGCACTAAGACCTGCCAATTGCCATATACTACTATTATTTGTTGCCTTGAATGCCTCATTACTCATTCTTTTATTTTTAATTTTTTTGTTGAAGATTCATATATCAACAGAATTACAAAGCAAGCAAATGACAACTAACTTACACTTACTGAAGATTGCAACTTTTGACTAAAGAAAATAGAATTAATTTTCCGCAAGATAATTTTTCATACAAATCTATACTAATTTTCAGTAATTAAAAAATTTTTCTAGAAGGTATGCTTTTTGGCAAAGGTGAAATGAAACAGAGTCGTAAAAAAGCCACGAACTCTAGAACTATAATTATCAGATTAAAAACTCCGGCGTCCGTCCATTTTGAGGCGCGAACTCCGGCATGAAGTGAAGAGAGATAGGAACCCCGACGTGAAGAAAAAAGCTGTGAACTCTAGCCTGAAAAGAGGAGAAGAGGCTGAAGAGCCATGAAGGCTTGAGCTCAGGCGTGAAGAGAAGAGCATACCACGAACAGGTGTGAACACAGTGAAGTGAAGATTGAAGGAGAGAGGAGGTGTGACTGACTGACTAGGGGGACTGACCGACTGGGTCGAGTGTGAAGTGAGTTTAGGGTTTTGGATGTTTTGCAAGCAGTGTGTAAACTGAAAACTCGAAGGCCCATTTGTATTTCATTAAAATTAATTTTTTTTTCCGGATATCTGATCCGAAATATCCGAAATTCAAAAATCAGATCGGATATCCGAATTTTCGGATCAGCTCGACGGATAATCGGGTCGGATCTTTTTACACACCCCTACTTACGATGAAGGCCAGGGTCATGTATTGATCATGTCGATTGCAGATCCTAACCAATAACAATGCTTTTAACTTGACCAACCTTTATTCCCCATCGCAACTCTATCCATTAAACTAAGTCTGGCTACACAAAAAGAATTATGATTTTCACCATTTTTCCCTTTTCGTATACTCGCAAGTGTGAGCCAACAGCCTAAAACCCTCATGGGTCATGGGTCCATAATGGAAATCAGTAACATAAAGTTTTCTTCAACTAATATTTCATTGCAATCCAATATCACCCTAAGGTAGTAAGGGAATTTTGTGGAAATAAAAGAGATATTTGTGTATGAATAAACATTAAAATGGACACGGATAAAGCTTTCTTCACAAATTCACATCTTGATTTATTACTAGTACCACCAAGGCACCAACTACGGTCCTTCTTTATGGAGAAACCTGAAATACTCTCGAGTGAGAGTAATGAGTCACATCGGAACGTGACTCTTCTAAAGATCATGAGCCCAGAATCCCAAGCGATAGCAGATTGTTGGGATTGTTCATGCGGCGAGCCGCGACACTCGTCGTTGGTTGTTTGTTGTCCGGATCGTGAACGTCATCTGCTTCTTCTACCATTTCCATCAGCCGCCCGAGGTTTGACGCCACCTTCACAAGATCTGACCAGCGACGCTCCTCTTCCTTCGCGAGTTATTATCGTTCTTGCTTGTTTTTGTTTTAGATGGAATGTACGAGCTCATAAAGCTCCTTTAGGTTTGTTTGTTTACTTTAGTTTTGGTTGTATTAGCATTAGGCTGTACATCCTCTTTTAATTAATGCACGATTTCTCGTTGTCAAAAAAAAAAAAAAAAAAAAAAAAAAACTACGGTCCACTTAACAGGCAATTAGGCCTTTCGTGGATCTATCGAGACTCCTTGAAAACTTTTGAGAACCACGATTTGTAGCATGTACAAAGGGCTTCCCTCTACACTTCGAATCCAATCCTTTGGGAACATGGGAGACCTTCTACCAAGACTTTCAATTATCCCCTACAACAAATGCCATGATGATGAGTAGTAGGCCTTGCCAATAAGTCGGTTTTTTTTTTAGGTAGATGAGATGAAGAGTTTTACCAAGCCGAAACCTTTTGCAGGTCAATCCAAGCCAGTTACCAAGGTAGATACTTTGGGAATTGGGAGTGAAGGGGTAAAAGGTCCAGGAAATCCCCTACCCTAAAGTGCCGCTATTGAAAATTGAACCCCCAACCTCAAGGTCGGAAGGTACAAGTACAATCCTTACCACTAGACCAAACTTAACTTGATCCAATAAGTCTCTAGATGGACAGTCGTATACTCATACATGAGCTATGAATGAGCGACACAAGGAGTTATACTTCTACATCCGTTCAAATTTTAAGCAACATAAAGAGGTTTACTTCTACATCCGTTCAAATGTAATATATTATGTGGCTGTAATCTAAAAACGTACTGTGGCTGTAATCTAAAAAAGACTCTAAGGTTCCACCAGCAAGCCAACCAAACAACCCCAACTCAACTACAATCATGATCTTCGTTTGTCAGTCACAACCTCACCTAGCTTGACCACAGCACAGGCAAATCCATGGTACATACACAGTACAGTGCCTCATCCATGGCCTGACATCTCATTACATGTGACCTGAGAAATGATACTCCTGCATGGGCTGTTATGCTTTTACAATAGCGACCAGCAGCCAATGTCAAAAACTCGTCCTTCATAACTGTGATTTTTGGTAACATTTTGGGTATGTTTAGAGGAAGTAGAAGCATAGGAGAGTTAACTTTACTGTGAGCTTCACTAAACAACCCCACCCCCTTATTTTCCTATAGAATCTCCAATAAACTCGTCACTTTCCCAAAAAGTTCAAAAACTGTACTATGATTGCAAGTTTGCAACCGTTCGCACATCATAGTTATAACTCATAAGTTAGGATGAAAGAACAAAACCACGCATAATGATCAAAGTTCAATTTCGGCAATAAGAACCTTAGACGGCCAACAGACCAAGAATGGCAGGTATGTTCTGTTTAGACACACCGAATCACATTTAACACACAAAAACTCCAAAAACTAACCTAATATACTACCAAAAATCCCAGGTAAACCTTATCAGATGTGGAGAAGATTTCCCTTTCTAAGACACTGATATTTGGCTATTTGCTAAAATTTTGACATGATCTAATGTCCCGCATCAATGACCATTACCCTATTCAACTAAACTGGTTGGCTCAACTGTTTCCAAGCTCACAGATGAGTCATACTAGGGATAGGGAAGTCCACTTGCAGATGAGTCATGGCTCCATTCCTAATGCTTACATGACCCAGAACTCCACAATTTTTTAAAAAAAGGTTCGCATTTCTATAGGGCATTGAACCCAGGTAATCACAGATAACAAACTTTGTGTCTGGCACAATTATTTCTAGCTTAACTCATTGGAACCCAAAAAAAATATACTGCTTCCTAGCCAATTCCACATCAGCACATATGCAGTCCACTCTATCACCAACAATCTGCTTTAACAAAACTACACAAACCCACATCTACCAAAAATATGTTGCGACATACTCCAAAGAACCAAGGATCACACACAGGTTACACATCGTCAAAATCACATACAAAACATTACGTGAGACGATTACTGAAACTGCAATGGACTCAACTGTAAATGCGGGTTGCTACTTGTTATAGCAAAACAATTGACAGGAGATGAAGATCACCTCTTACTCAAACTATCAAGACCAAAAGAAAAAATCAAAAATCTGTAATTTAATCTCACATCCAAACAAACGATTTCTTAAAACATATAATTAAGCCAGAATCTCAAAGTTTGAAAAAAGCATGCTTCATTGTGAAAGACGACAGTTGCATCAACTAGCTAAGAAAAATATCGAATCTCATTTCACATAGTACAACAGCAAACCAGAGTGCATGCAAGAAAAACTAAATATATAAAAAAAAAGGGCACTACATTCAAACAAAATGACAGTAGCAGAAGGCAAAAAAATTCAAGGATGTAGCACTATTCCAAAATTTTAAGTCAATCCGTGAAACCTCCTCTCATCAGTAAAAGAAGCCAAGCACCTTGCCTCCAACATTCTTTCTTCTAGCCTCTTCGTGGTCCATGATGCCAGCCGAAGTTGTAAGCACAATATATCCAAACTGAAATTTTAGAAAAACAAAAAGATAAGATATAGACCATGAACATGATATAATAAAGTAGAGTATGGTATTTAACAACCCAAGCAAAAGGCAGAACAATCAATTAGTAAACAAATATCAATATACTACTAGGGAACAAAGCCCACGATTTACTAATGTAAGTTCAAATGTAGTCGACTCAATTATAGTCCCAGTTGATCAAAAAAATCGAGTATAGCAGCGATAATTGGAGCAACTGAAGGTAAAGCTTGGCTAACCTGTCTAGAGGGAAGTAGCCTTGCTGTCCAGGACTCAATCTCTTTCACTCCGACATCAAAACGAGGGCTGATAACACCACACTTGTTTAATCTTCCATTCAGTTCAATCACAATCTTTCCAGACCTGTGGTCATCAACATACTCAAATTCTCCAATGTAACCTGCAAAAGCAAATCATGGGAATGAGCAATCAATGATACAAACAACAAAATCAAGGTGAAAAGTGATCAAATTATTTCCTGAAAAAAGGTGAAAAACCAGTAATTACAAGTGACCATACCATGCTTTTGCATAACAAGGAGAACCTTGATGATCACTTTCGAGGAAGGCCTAATAAGAACCTGCCTTTTGCCGATCTTCTCAGCATTGTACATAGTTTTGAGAGCATCATTCAAAGCACTTGTCTTCACCATCCTTACAAGCTCAAGTTACTGACACAGGACAATATGACCAAACAAATACTTCAGCCAAAAATATTAACCCATTTTAAAAACAATCACATATCTAGTATCTACACCACATGCACGAAAACAAAAATGCTTCTTACTATCAATACAATATTCAATAGTTATATAAGATTTATATTTCTCTTCCGAAAAATATCAGTCATTAAAATCGAACGACGTTACGACAAATATTCAAACGACACCAACAGCCCGTGATCATATCTATCAACATGATCAACAATAAAACTAAAAACAATCTCATTTATCCCGTTATCTCTATCCATTCAATACCTATCCAACCTATGATAGTAAATTCATTTCAGCATTCTGCAACTTTTAGTTCAAGGGTCTAAGACGGCCGATGTCGAAACAAGCTATACTCTTCCAACACCTACATCACATAAATCAACTACAGGCGCTACAGCCACAAATTTATAACATACATTTTCGAAACATAAGCTTCGGAGCTTTAACCACAATAAGACAAAAAATTCTAGCTGCAAAATTTCACAATTCACCGAGGGAAAACAGGCTCCAGATTTGAAAAACTGATTTGATGAAACAAACAAGAACTAGTGAACAATCGCATGAAAATTTGCGCATATACAAATTGTGACATGAGGATATTATCATTTAATTCCATGAAACAGAAGTTATACCAAAAGCTCGAATCATACATGTAAATTATTCCTAAAGACATGAGATAGGAAAAAATAAAAGTTGAATTCATGAAACAAACAAAATCAATCGCATAAAATCAATTGCATGAATAATCACATCAAGTAGATCTTCAAAATTAAAATTGCAATAAAAGATCGTATAAACAAGTAGATTCTTCAAAATTACCTTGAACGAGGTTTGAAGATCAAATCGAGCCTCAGAATTCCGTAGGAGTGAGGGAGGCTGAGAGGTTTCTAAAGTTTAGGGTTTTGACTTGGGAGTGTGTGGGTTTATATACTCCGTGAAGTTTAATGGGCCGAAAATGTTGGACCACGGCTTTGGTATTAGGCCCTGTTTTTAATTAAAATTCACTTTATGTCATTTTAGACAAACTTTATCCAAAACAACAGGTTTTATTTATACACGGGTTTTATTTATACACGTGAATACGCGATGCGTGCAAAAACATATTTTTTTAAATGAGAAATTTTATTAATTGAATGTCAAACGGTATTTATAATAGGTATTTAAGAAAAACAAGATACAATCAAACAAGGTTAAATCAAATTCGTCTTTGAATAAACTATAATGAACCAGATCGAGCAATACAGCGTAGCCCCCTTGTATTTGCTGAATAAAACAACTATTGATGAGGAATTCGATCATTCTGACATAGTTTGGGAAGATCATTCTTGATCGAGCCATGTTGTCCGTATCCGAGATTTCAATACCTTTATGTTGAGTCTCGAACTTCAACCAATGAGAACAATTTATCATACCTAAAGACAAAAAAAAAACCATACTCACCACTCCCATAGGGGAGAAGGATATCTCCACAACAAAGAATAAAATCCCCATAACAGGGGTTTGAAAAAATCTCATAAAAAGAGACTAATTTATTCAACAAAATAAAAAAATGAACTACAAATTGAAAATAAAAGAGGAAAAAAGGGCTTACCATGGATGAAATCATCCATGGTAGCCCCTAACAGATGAAGAAGGGGTAGAGGAGGCTAGGGTTTGAGAGAAAAGAGAGAGAGGGACGGCTTCTTTTGTTTGTAGAACAACATAGTCTTATGTGTGTGAAAACATATAATAACTAAATTAAGTGAGATTTGTCTAAATAGACCTTTCACATGTCATTTTTTTTCGATAAACAACCTTTAAAAAAATTTCTGGCAACTTCAAACCTTATATGAATTTATTTTGCGAAAAAAAAACCTTGACCTATTTTCAGGCATTGACCAATCGAATTTCAGTGTTTACTCACTTAAATTACCCACGTGATAGGAACGTGAATCGGGTTTTTTATTTTTAATCATTTTTCCTCCATTTCCCCTCCCTTACCAACACCATCTATCTCCCCTCTTGAATGCAAAATATTTTCTCCATTTCTCCTCACTAGTGACTCTGAATTTCTTTGTTCTTCTTCCCCTCCCCTCCTTTAACAGTTCCCTAAATTATCCCAATTCGAACATAAAAATTTGGGAAAAACTCTAAATTTACATAATTTAGTGACGGAAGCAACAAATAAAAACTAAAAAGAGTAACTTACATATGGTGATGAAAACTTGAATCGCAAGAACAACAATATAATTCACACATAACTAGTGAGAATAAATGGAGAAAATGGTTGCATTCGAAAGGAGAGAGAGAGAAAGAGATGGAGCTGTCAAGGGGGGGAAATGGAGGGAAAAAGGTTGTAAAAATCGAAAACTGAGAACGCGTGCATGTCCCGTGGGTCATTAAAGTGAGTCAACGCCGGAATCAAACTGGTCAACGCATGCAAATAGGTCAAGGTTGTTTCTCACAAAAAAAATCACTTAAGGTGTAAAGTGGCCATCAATTTTTTAAAAGGTTGTTTCTCATAAAAATTGAATATCTAAGATAATATATTTTGACAAAATTCGCTTAAATTAATTGCGTAATTACATCTAACAACCTGAAATAAGAAAAACATCTTAATATATAGTGCAATAACAATAAAGTAAATAAGCATCTAAAATAGTGTTTGTTCTTAAAAAGTTTAGTCCATATATACTTACATAAGAGAAAAATAAGACATTGTTGTATTGATCTCAAGTTCTCAATGTAATGAGTTGAGCTGGTAAACGGGTCGTGTCAGATTCGTGTCGAGTCTAACAGTTACCGTGTTGTACGCCTCAACCCTAACCCGGCCCGATTATTAAACGGGTCAACAACACTCAATTCTAACCCAACCCGTTTATTGAACGGGTCACCCGACCCGTTTATCAAGATAACATAAATATATAAACTAAACAAATGTACATCATATATTTCTTAACCCATGTATTATATATACTAATATCTTACCTAAATGAACCAAAACGGACAACCAAATAATAAATCCTATGCATTTATGAAAAATATTCAAATTATTTCAAGTCCAACGAATAATATTGATAGTAGAATAGTAGTTAAACGGGTTGGTGTGTCGGATTCGGGTTGAAATGTTCAACCCTAACCCAACTAGTTTAACCAACGGGCCGTTTCGGGGTCAGCCCGCTTACTTAAGCAATTTGAAACTCTTGACCCAACCCCGCTAATTTCGGGTCGTGACAACTTTTACCACCTCTAGTAATGAGTTTACTAATATGTAACTTGAAAATATAAATCATAATCAAAGTAGTACATTAGATAGTGTAGTTTTCAAAGCTTTAATAACTAACAAATTCCTGTTAATAATTCCAACCCCTTGAAAGGAAACTCTAGTTTGAAGCACTTGTTTTCCTCCAAATTTATGCCCCGTTTATAAAGTTAAATTGTCACAGTGAACTTTTCTTTATTTGAAGTCTCCTCATAATATAAGAGTTGACATCATTGCATCAGTTCTTCCATCCACCACCTTCCACCCCCGTAAAGCCCTAGCACCACCACTATTTATTATATCCTCACCGACTCCTTCCTAAGTCAGTGTCAGAGTGTTCACCAACAACAAAATTCAGGTTACTGGAGAGTTTGATTTTTGGCATTATGTTCGTTTTAATTTGCCTTAAAGTGAAGAGACAAAAGTGACGAGAAGGAAGAGAGAGAAAAAGGAAGTTTGTTTATGATAATGATGAACTACATAAAAAATAAGAAACTTCATATTGGGTTTTTAAAATTATTCACGGAGGAAATAAATTGAAAAGGATTTTGAGGAAACCCATATGAGATCTTTGCTAGAATGTGTGAACAAAGAGGGAGATAATTAGAGAGAGAAAGTTCAGTTGAAGGGAGGAGATAGAAGATGATAGCATTATATTTCTTCATAGTTTGTACGCGCAAATCCATGTTTGGAATCTCTACATTTTTTTCCACGTTCATCGCAATTTACCTTTCTATTCCCTTTAATGGTTAACTTTTGAATTTTAATTCCTTGTCATGGGGTAAAAATCCATTTACACGTGGCAATCGATCATTGGCAACAATATAATTATTCTGCACTGCCACTTGGCAACAGGTGATTGGTTTGAAAATGGAAGCAGAGATTGCCAACGTGGCAGTTCTTAAAATAGTGGCAAGTTGAGGAAGAGGCAAACATTAAGTCAATGGTCAACTCAGTTGACAAACTGTTTAGAAGATCAAGGAAGATCCTTAAAAAGTAGGAACTAACAAGTTGCAGCACATTGACATATTTTGCTTAAACCGTCAGCTTTTCTACTATAAATACTCCTATTGTAAACCAAGCAAAATAAGTGAATTATCTCTTACTCACGCATAACCCTCAAAACTATATTACGCCTCATTCTCTCCATCATTTCTCTTTCATATTCATAATTTGCCATATCATTCTCTCTAAAACCCCAGCTGCTCGTTCATCATGCCAATTAGGCAAATACAGTGTACTTGTACTACAAACTGCAACATAGGGAATTGGCACGATATCATCCTCCCGTGTGTTTTCCCTCTTTTCCAAGGGTTTCCATGAAAATTGTCTTGTGTTCTTTACTACAATTTGCACTTTACTTTACGGATTTATTTTTCTCATATTGCAACTTAGTTGTCAACCCCCTCTCAAAGCAAATTGATCCTTTTGTGAGATTTGCCCAAAACATTTCTTACAAAATTGTATTTTGTTTCCTTTAAGAAGGCATGTTACACGCATCAGTTATGTCATCAGTGTATGGATCAAAATAATTGGCATAGGACTTGTGTTTATATATAGACATGAAAATCTCGAGCATGAGCAAAACCCATGTTATAAGGAACTAAGAAACCTTTTGATACCAAGCCAACAAATCACCATGTCTCACCGAGGGCATTCGTTGATACTAGTGGCTTGGGGAGCATTAAAACCATCTAGACGCAAATACAAGAGCGACGAGTCATTTAAATGAGAGTTTGTACCAACTTAGACAAACCACTAATAGGATCATAATGAAGATACCTTTTTATTAATTTTTTTTATACATGTATGTATAAAAATACACATTCAACATTTTTTAAAAAAATTTGGTAAGATAAATTACATTAACGCCCTCTCACAAGGCACCTAGATACAACCTACCCCTAAACCCCCTAAACCCTCATGACGAGAATCGAACCCACAACTTGCGGGTGGAAGATGAAAGGGCTTACGGCTTACCACCCTTCCACTCCCTCATTCTCAATACACATTCAACATACCTTTGGTTCTTGGGTCAAAATAGGGGTTGGCTGCCTATACTTAAATCTCACTCTTTCGTGACACGTCTTAAGAAAATTGAGTATAGGTCATGCTTGTAGAAGGTGGAGACATCTCCTTTTAGACATCACTAGTTTTTTTTTGTTGTGAGAGGTGCTAATATTAAACAGTACTTAGTCACAATATGACTTATTTAGAGTGTTCATTTCACCTCAGGTTATCTGAACTGAACTTATCATGCTAATTAGACTTGATATTACTTTATATTTACACCTGATTGAATATGAATATTTAACCATATCTGACCTACCTTGAAATTTATTTTTCCCAAGATGAAGAGAACACATTGTAATAGAAGTATTTAATTGCAAAATTTTCATTTTCTTTTAATTTTTATTATGGACGAGCAATATACACAAATTTTTTTTTTCTTTCAAAAAGCCTCAAGCCCAATATCTGATGGGCAATGGCACAATGCCAACCAAAAAATTCAGATGGGTGGATTGAAATTCAAATTCCAAATTTTTAGAGACCTCCTCTTATTTTCCGAGTTTCCCACCAAATCCACTTATCCAAAGTCCATCTTCCTCCTTCAATTACAGCCGTTCATCACAACTCGGTCTCAAAACCATCCAACGCAACTCCATCACGCCACGTCAACGATCCGTGTAAAATCCATCCAACCAATCAAAACCCATCTCTTCAACCTATATAAGAAATCCTCCCCATCTTTCATTCCCCATCACAAATTTCTCCCCATCTTTCTCTCTCCTACCTCTCAACAAACCCCCAAAAACTCTCTATTTTCTCTCTCCTCAACAAAACTTCATCAACCATGGCACCAAAGGCGGAGAAGAAACCAGCCGAGAAGAAGCCAGCCGAAGAGAAGAAAGCCGCCGCCGCAGCCGCAGCCGCCGAGAAAGCTCCAGCCGAGAAGAAGCCGAAAGCCGGCAAAAAGCTTCCAAAAGAAGCCGGAGCCGCCGCCGCCGGTGAAAAGAAGAAGAAGAGAACGAAGAAAAGCGTCGAAACTTACAAGATCTACATCTTTAAGGTTCTCAAACAAGTTCATCCTGACATCGGTGTTTCCAGCAAAGCTATGAGTATCATGAACAGCTTCATCAACGACATTTTTGAGAAGCTTGCTCAAGAATCTGCTAGATTGGCGCGTTACAATAAGAAGCCGACGATTACTTCTCGGGAGATTCAAACTGCTGTCAGACTTGTTCTTCCTGGTGAATTAGCTAAACACGCTGTTTCTGAAGGAACTAAGGCTGTTACTAAGTTTACTAGCTCTTAAGATGTTTTGAATTTCGTTTTTTAGGGTTTGTAAACAGTTTGTGATGGAAAATTGAAAAGAAATTGGAGTAGTTTGTGGTATTTTCTGTGTAAAATTTGATGAAGTTTCGTGTTTAGGTTAAATTTTAGGAATTAGTTTGATGTTTGTGGAAATCGTAGGTGTTTTGTTTTGCGTAATTGAATGATCAGAATAATTCGTTTATATCGATTCTCTACTCTCTTTTTTCCGTTTCTGCTTACAGTTTTACCGAATTAATTGATTTTTAATGCTTGTGAATGATTTTGAATGTGTCTAGAATTGTTATGTTAGATGCAATTAGGTTAGGGTTAGTTGAAATGGAATATTGGTGAAATCGAAAGTGTTAGTAGTTGTTATTTGTGAAAATAATTGACTATATTATTTCGTGTTTCGATTTTGCTACAATCTTTTGAAGTATACGAAGAAGTGATATTTAGGGCGAAGTTATGCTATGTATTATCTTTTGCTAATATATTTGCTTTCACTGCACTTTATTTTTTGTTTCTGCTTAATTTTTAGCGAATAACTTGTTTATTTTTAATGCTTGTGAATGATTTTGAATGTGTAGAAATGATGTCTTAAATACAATTAGGTTAGGGTTTGTGGACAGTTGAAAATGAAGAATTGGTGAAATCGAAAGGGTTAGTATTTGTTGTTTGTAAAATAATGGACTATTATTTTGTGTTTGAATTTTGCTACCATCTTTTGAAGTATAAGAATAACGAATAAGTGAGATGCAGGGCCAAGTTATGCTTTGTACTACAATGACTCAATGAGGTAAGTTCTCTTTGCTAATGTTTTTGTTATCAGTGCAATTTGAATGGCCTTTTTTTGTTTGTTATTCTTTTTGATTTGTGGCTTGGAATGATGTATTGGATGCGATTTTGGTTAGTGATTCCAGCATGATAATGTTTGCCAACATTTGATGAAAAGTTGGGGAATTTGAAAGGGTTTTGAATTGTGGGTATGTCCGATGATCTTGTATTTGTATTTGATTGAGGAGGTAGTTGCAGATACTTTTGATTTTTGAATGATGCTCGATTTCGAGTTAGAAAAGAAATTCCGAGGTGATATTGAGGCTTATGGGACTCATATGAGGCTCTTTACGTGTTCTGTTATGCCTGTTTACGTTTGATTAGAATTGATGGCTTTATGAATTCTAGAATGCTAGTTCTTTGCCATTATCTATTGAAGTAGGAGTATACAAATATAGTAATATTCAGCCATAAATTGAGGTGTTCCTATCGTCTACTGATTGATCAATGATAATCTTGCATGATACAGTACCATTGATAGTCATTTGCGGAGTTTGATTTGGTTGATACCTAAACAGAGGAATGTAGCTCATGTTGGATCTTTGTATTTAGTGGTGTTCGAAACTTCATGGTTAATGCAGTGTGCAAAAAAATTAAGCATGAAAATCTAAATAATGGTGTAGATTATGAACTAAAATTCTTCTTTTTGTTGTTAGACATAAATTTTGATCCATAGTTTCTGTAGTTCTTTCAAATCCTTACCTTTGGTAGACAGACTCGCTGAGAAACCTGTAGAAGAACTCCCTAGAGACAGGCAGAGAATCTCTTTCATTTGTTATCAGGGACAAGTATGTTTGGAGTAGGTAATATTAAAACTTCACACTTTGTCGTCTCATAGACTAGCCTAGAGGACGCAAGCTATTGATAGAATGTGAATGGATGCTATAACTCCAAACTCTCTTAAAATGTGGGTTACTGGGTAAGTAGGTAACTGGTGATTAGTTTCTTTCTGTTTATATGGTTATGTTCCGCTTACTTCTGAGTGCTGTTGGGATTTGGGAATACCTCTGAATCCCCGACCCTTTACTGTTTCCTTGTCTTAGCCTTACAATGAACTCATATCATGTGTAATTTTGTGATCTGATGTTGGTAAACTGCCATTCTTAACTGCCAGTTCTAATTTCTGATTGAATTGAGGTCTGGTATCGAAATTGTTTGTGTTTTTTCCGTACAGCTTCCAAAATTACGAAGTTCCTTAACAGGGTTTATATCTGTTCACGTTTTTTCTTTGGATGCTAATTTCTTTTGAGCTTCAATGTAGGTCAATACTCAATAGTTTGGTCTATCTACCCCTTTCTGTGAAGATCCAGTCGTGTTTGATATGCTGTGAATGAATGATCACGAGAGTTTACCCTGGCTGTTTGGCTGCTGCATCAAAGGTTATATACCTCGCCCTCTCTCAATTACAAATCTGTTTCTCTCCTTTCCACAATTTCTGTAGTCTAGGTGATTGTTGATAATTAGTCTAAATTATTAATTCAGAATATGAAGTTGAGGCTTATGTGGGCTAGAGCAGAATCTTCATAGAAGTTGACTGCTATAAGGCATATATGGTATCTATCAGTTGTGATTTGAAATTTGTGTTGCCATAAAAACGAGTAATTGCAAATTGCGACATGGTTAGCTATAAGTTGTAACTTGCTGAAAATGTGAAATTCCAGGAGAAAAGAAAATGTAGAGCTTATTCCTTGCAGCTGATATACTCAACAGCTCAAGGGACTAGGGAGTCAATTTTATGGTATCCACATACATAGTATAAAAATTGCAAGAAGTAACCACTTACTCGCTCAAGTACCAAGTGAGCTTTGCTCAGCTGGTATCGCTTTCACCTTCCTTAAGGAAAAAAATATTATATCTACTCGCTCAAATGCATGAAGTTATTACTAGTTTGGTACTATTTTGTTAATTAACGGTGTAGGAGCTAAAATATCTAGTGATTCAGAATTTAAGGGTGGTCTAATCTCATCTGCAAAGAATTCCTTAAAGTACTGGATGGCTTTATAAATCTGGACTTGCATCTTGCTGATTTACTATATCTAAGTTCAAATAGAAGCATCTTTAAATAAGGCGAAAGATGTTCTGCAACTGTAGTGCATTAACCATATAGCTAGTGCATCAAGCTCAAGAAACCTGAGAGCATTAATTTACCAGTTGAATTTCTTTCTTCACTTCTTACTGCCTCTCTGCTTTCTTCTCTCTTCTTATGTCTCTCTCTCCTCAGCTCCTTAAGGTGACTTGCAGTCTTGCAGGTGAGGCCACTCTTCTTCTAAACTGCCCAAAATTAGTAAGGTTTTCCTTTCTTTCTAGTAAGCATTGTCAGTTTCCTTCATTATATGACTTCATCCGTTTACTTCTAGTAACTAGCAAGTAGAGACACCTTAGAAGCTTTCTTAGCCTAATTGCTGGTCTATTACTGTATAATGTATGGTATGATATGATACTTACATAACGATAAGGGGCCAGGGTTGCATTTCTGTTCCGATGCATTTGACCACTGTGAATGACATGATAATCATTTTACCACCTTGATCTGTTGTTGGATGCAGTAGCAGGGGTTGTTATTTTATGGAGGAAGTGATTCTTTATCCCCCAAATGTACATATTGATAGGAATATGATCTTGGACTTCAGTCGTCAATAGTGATCAAATTTGCTGGGTTGGGTCCATGCATGTTCACTTAAATGATGAATATGCATGGAGATTAGAAAAAAAATAAGAACGTTTCTTTACTTTTAGAGGTAGAAGGTTTAATTTATGATTCAGATCATTTCTTGTGTTTTAAATAGCACAGTTGTGATTTAAGCTTGCTCTGAACCTATCATATCTGTTGTTTTTACCAGGCTGAAAGGCTACCATTGTGTTGACTTTAATCGTTGCTTAACTATCCGACACAACTTGGCTATGAGACTACTGTTATATTGGTATGAGCTATCCCTCTTCAGTCATACTATGTGGTTGTTGCTTACTTGCTTTGCTGTTTCGCAAGAGGCTTTTGGAAAAGTCTCCTTTCCATTCTAGCTTTCCCACGGTTTGGCTAAGCATTTACAGCTTTTAACCCTTGTTTGCCAAGTTGTCGCTATAATATGAAGCTTGTCCTTCCGAAGTTTAAAAAATGCTGTGTTGTTCTCAATACTTGATTTAATCTTATATGGTCCAGCTAACTTTGGTTTACGCTTTCCCCTATCATGTATTTGTTTTGGCCTTGTGATTTGGTTTCATAATCTACCCTAATTACAAAGTTGACCTCAAGTCTTCAACCTTATAATGTAGCATATGTTTCGCAAAAGATTCTTACCATGGTGGTGTCAGAAGCTCGACTTGATATTACTGCACTCGGGATTTTGTGTTGTTGCTCTTCTGAATTACTGGAAGCTAAACATGTTGATCTGCCATTTAAAGCCTTAATGCAGGTTGGCAATTTGGTTTCACTATGAAGGCAATGGTCTTTTGAGCCTATAGAATATCTCCTTTGAACTTGAATATATAGAAATTTAAGTTGAGATACTAAATCCTATGGCTACTTGACGTACTGAGTAACTTGAGTTGAAAGGAAAGTGTTTGCTTTCTTTGCTGCTAAAGCTTATTATTGCAAGAGGCAGTTGTGATCGCGATAACGGTTTCGGAAGTCGGAACATGATGTGAATCGGATCGCGATCCGCTGAGATTTAATAGTTTGTTTCCATTTTCCAAGCATTCAATTGGATAATATCTGAATTTGGTCCCTAATTTTTATTTGTATAACATCCTAAGGTGCAGCATGTAAATTTTAGGATTAGCAAATAACAGGTGTGAAGAGGAAGCATTCCAGTTATTCTCAGAACTTGTCTCATTGAACATAGAGCCAAATGATGTCACTTTCATTGGAGTTCTAACAGCATGTACTTACAAGGGTAATGTCAATCAAGAAAAACAATATTTCTTGTTGATGTCTGATAGATACAAAATTAAGCACTATAATTGCATGGTTGATGTTTTAGGTCAAGCTAGCTTGGTTGATGAGGCAGAACAACTTATAGGAGAGATGCCAATAGAGCCAGATGCTATAATATGGGGATCATTACTCTCTTTTTGTAGGAAGCATGGAAACATTGAGAAGGCAATAAGGGTTGGAGAACTCATTAGTGAGATCGATTTTACTGAAAGTTCAGCTTATATACTCATGTCTAATGTCTATGCAGCTTCCGGTCAGTTTGAGAACGCATCAAACAACGAGTTTTGACGAAGGAGAAGCAAGTTCCAAAGGAGAAGGGATGTAGTGCCATTGAACTCAATGGACAAGTTCAAGAGTTTACTTCGGGTGGAATGTTAAATCCTGAAATGCAAGATCTAATGTTCCTTGTACATTCTTACTGTGTGAAGATGAAAAGTTGCCAATGGAAGAATTGAATATATAAAATTTGAATTAACATCCTATCTATTAGAGCAAGAAGAATGTAAATCTTACATTTGTACAGGAATGTGGAAGAAGAGGATACTATACTTATTCAGTTATTCATATAGAGTTAGCTAGTGACAATAATATAAGCTCTACTTCTTGACAGATTTTTCATCTACAACAACTAATGCCTTTTCTGGTTCCATTTTTTGTTCTTGTGCTGCAGCTTGTCTTTGTGGCTGCACCTCCTCTTCTATGGGTACAGGTTCTTCTCCCAATTTGGTTTCTGAGAGTTGTCGATAATATCGCAGTATCACTAAGGAGATGAAAGCTGCATAAACATAATAAAAAGATGAGTTCTACAGACAACTTGAATTGACCTTTGTTCTTTAAGAAGTCAAAGGTCTTGATTTTCTACAAAAAACTGTCCGCTTTTAATATTCAGCTAAGTTCATTATCTAACTTTATTTGAACTTCTTCACTCCCTATGTCAAGAAATAATAGTCACATTTCCCAAAATGGTAGTAAAAATCCGCATGAAAGATAGAAGGAAAAGTGCCTCTATTCCAAAATTGATTTTCTACAAAAAACTGTCCGCTTTTAGTATTCAGCTAAGTTCATTATCTGAATTTATTTGAACTTCTTCACTCCCTATGTCAAGAAATAATAGTCACATTTCCCAAAATGGTAGTAAAAATCCGCGAAAGATAGAAGGAAAAGTGCCTCTATTCCAAAATTGATATGCTAATTATGTAAATTAATCAATAAATTAGCAAATAATGTGTAGAGCAGGCAGGTTAGTTGCTTTAGGCAAGCATATGATACATCACGGCTTATTATAGATGTTACCATTAATGCTTATGCATGGTTGATAATTCAAAGTCAGTGAGTGACCACAACAAATAAATATTTCAAATTAAAGGTTGTTTACAGATTGAAAAAATTATTTTAGGCAATCATATATTACATCCCATCTTATAATAGATGTTACCATTAATGTCTGCTGTCTGCACATGCAAAATCAGTGAGGGTTTCCAATGAGCTAAACATTCCTGCAAGATGCAGGTCGTATATAGAGAACAAACTCAAACAATTACTTAAAATGAACATCACTTCTTGTAATAAATGATAGCATTGGGGTAGCACAAGATAGAAATTTCATTAGGTTGTACTTTATTTTTTAATTAATGTAAGTTTTCTCGATGTTAAAAAAAAAGGATAGAAATTTCACCTGCAAAGATTCGAGTCTTAAAACTAGACAGATTCCAAAAGGCGGTAGCAGCTGATCCAGCTACAATCTTCTTGTGGTAGCATGCTCGCCACGCTTCTAACACCCGTGACTTATATTGCTCAGCTAATAAAAGCAAAACAATTACATCAATGCTAAACCAATAGTTGTCTAAAACATTAAGATTTTGAGGCCAATGTTGTTTTGTTAGTACCTTTGCTATCTATTTGAGCAGAATATGAGTAGTATAGTTTTGGGGCAGTAAAGCTGGTTAAAAATCCTGCAATTTTGTACCAAAATCAACCAAGTATCTAAACAAAGTATAATCAATAAAATTTATTGAAGTTGAAATATGTTTATACCAAGTGCAAAAAGTCTCCAAAGAGTTAAAAGGTGACCATACTCAGCACCAAGCAAGAGAAACGAAGCAACCTGCATAATAATCATGAAAAATGTCAGTCAAATAAGAAGTGAATAATTTCCAAATAATTGGATAATTCAAGAATTACAAGTGATTGTAATTAATTACTTTGAGTGTCATGGATGGTTCTCCAGAGAAAAGCTCTCTTGTTTTTGAAATCACAAGATTTAGAGCTGGCAGAATCACTTTAATTACTCTCAATATGTCATCCTCTTTCAAGCTAACTCCCATGTTTGTAGGTACATTTTCTCTACAAATGCAACACAAAATTGGATAAGTAAGAGGGAAGACTAGTTTCCTCGTCGCGAATTTTCGAATCGAATTGCAGAATTTTACCTTTGATGCACTGAATTTGCAATGAATGATGCTGCCAAACACAGAAGACCCAGTTGGGAAATCAATGAAAAAGGCTAAGAAAAAAAAAACATATTCAAAGTGTTAGTTCATACCCAGTAAAATAACGAACATTTTACTTCTTCCGTAACAAAATAGATGTTACACTTTTAAAATCACACTTTTCTAGGCAATTTTTTTGAAGAGGAGAGAGATAGAGAGAAAGAAAGAAAAAAGGGGACTCACGTGATAGGAGAGAGATAGAGAGATTATTGCCTAAAAAAGAAAGTGTAAAATCTACTTTGTTATAAAGTGTAACATCTAAATATTTAACAAGTAGAAAATTGCTTGTTTTGTTACCTAATGTTTACTCCCTTTGTAAAGCAAGAAGATAAGAAACAAAGACACCCAAAACCAAACCAAAGGCTTGATTTAGCAACATCTCTCCACATGATCAATTCCCAAATTAGTTGACCAAAACGATCCATTGTACTTTCTTCTCCATCATTTGCTTCTATAGTAATATACCCAATAAAATAACAGCATTAAATTCAACAAAATCAGATTGCAAAAGAACAAAATAAGAAGTTCAACTACTACAAAAATAATGAAACAATCAAAGTACAAGAATATAAGATTAATTACTTGAAAGAGCATGAGAGGGAGTTGAAGTAAGCTTCTCTTTGTTAGACTTGCTACTATTTCTTGTTTTTCTAGGCTTCACTACTTCCTCTGCACCAACAAATTCTCTTTCTCCTTGATCAATCCTCCTTCTTGATCTTCTAAGATTTCGAGGCGAAAAACAAGCAGGAAATCCATTAGAGCTAGTCCTAGACTTACACCTTCTCCTGTATTCACCAGGATCATCAACTGCTTCAAGGCGGTCCGATAGCCGAGTCCGAGACTTTCTAACAGGAGAAGGAGAAAGAAGCAAATGTTCATGTAAGGGGAGGAAGTTTTTTGGCTTAGTAATAGAGAGTTTAGAAGTGGTTGTTTTTGTTGAAGATGGAGTTTTTTGATGTTTTGGAGGAGATGGTGAATTTGCATATTCTACTGAAAAATGTGGTATTTGATGCTCTGTATCACTCCCAAAATCTGGGTTATTCGCCATTAAAGCAAGTCTTGAAGCTGATTTTTTTTGGTGTGTTGGCTCTGATTTGTGAGATTTTGGAGTTGTGATGATTGATTCCATTTTCATGTAAGAATTCAAGAGTGAATGAATTTGAGAATATGAATAAAATTTGTGAGATTTATTTTTGGAAGAACTGTGAGATTTATTTGGTGGGTATTTTAAAGATTGAACTTTTTTTTTTTGGGGTTATGATGTAAAGTTCATGGGAGTAGTAGCCGTTGGGGAGACATGGACAAATGTTTCCTTTTCTTTTTTTCTTTATGGCTTTTGGACTTCTTTTGAATATTTTTGGCGGCGGGAAATGCTACTAAGAAGTGAGTGAGACTCACGTGATTAACGGTAATAAATCATACGGCTAGTGGGAAGCTTGGTCAGGAATCTGCCAGGCTGGCACGTTACAAAGTTTGTATTTTTTTTTTTTTTGTGTAAAATTTGATGAAGTTTCGTTTTTAGATTAGTAAGTGTTAGGAATTAGTTTGATCTTTGTGGAAATCGTAGGTGTTTTGTTTTGCGTAATTGAATGATCATAATAATTCGTTTATATCGATTTTCTACTTCTTGTTTTTTGTTTCTGCTTACATTTTTAGGGAGCGTTTGGTATAATCAATATAAACGGAATAGAAAGGATTTGGATAAGGAGGGGAAATGAAAATAATAACTGTTACCTTTAATAGTTATTTGATATCCTAGTGGAATGAAAACTATTGAGAGATTTATGATTGAGGAAGGAAACCTGATTTGTTTCCACTAGTTTAATAATGGTCACAAATGGGGAGATTATGTTTCCCTCCGGAAATGGTATTTGTTACTTAACACTCATACCAAACAATTAAAAATGGAAACGCTTATTTGAGTCTGTTTCCTACATCAAATTTTTCCATACCAAACACCCTCTTAGCTAGGGGTGGCAATGATGCGAGTCGAGTTCGAGTTTGAGCTAACTTGACTCGACTTGTTAGCATTTCGAGCCGAGTTTAAGTAGAGTCGAGCGAGTCGAGTTTTAACCGAATCGAGCATTGACCGAGTCGAGCCTTGACCGGATAGATTTCGAGTAGCTTGCAAGTGTCTCATGTTAAAAGCAACAATGAGGTAGAAAAATGTTGAATTTAGGTATTTTGCTATTGATAATTGGGTATTTGAGCTTCTCACGAGTTTTCGAGTCGAGTATTGCTCAACTCAACTCACCAAAATCTCGAGTCGAGCTCGAGTTCGATTCGAGCTCACTCGAGTCAAGCTTTGATCGAGTCGATCTCGAGTAGCTCGCGAGTTGTCTCTTCTCATTGCCATACTCTTAGCGAATAACTTGTTTTTTTAATGCTTGTGAATGATTTTGAAGGTGTAGAAATGATGTCTTAAATACAATTAGGTTAGAGTTTGTGGACAGTTGAAAATGGAAAATTGGTGAAATTGAAAGGGTTAGTATTAGTTGTTTGTAATATAATTGACTATTACTCCCTCTGTTTTTTTTAAGTTGCTACATTTGCCAAATATTTCTATTTTTAGTATGTGGTACCCATATATTATTTACCTTTATACCCTTATATTTGTCTTCATCACACAAAAAGACAACTACTTTATGCTTTATTGCTCTACTTTTAAATGGTCCCTACATGTTTCCTTGGTCTGTGTGCTAAAGTAAATGTAGCAACTAAAAAAAGATGGAGGGAGTATTTCGTGTTTGGATATTGAGGCTTATGAGACTATTTGAGGTTCTATACTTGTACCGTTGGACCTGTTTACATTTGATTGGAATTGATGGCTATTATCAGCCGTAAATTGAGGTGTTCCTATCATCTACTGATTGAGCAATGATGATGTTGCACCATGCATGTCATAGTACCATTGCTATCATTTGCAGAGTTTGATTTGGTTGATACCTAAATAGAAGAATGTAGTTCAGGTTTGATCTTTGTACATAGTGGTGGTCGTCTGGTCGAAACTTCATGGTCAATGGCTCAATGCAGTGCGCAGAGAAACTAAGCATGAAAATTTAAGTAATGGTGTAGATTATGATCTTAAATTCTTTATTTTGTTGTTAGGCATAAATTTTGATCCATAGTTGCTGTAGTTTTTCAACCCTTACCTTTGCTAGGCAGGCTCGCTGAGAAACCTGTAGAAATACTCCCCAGAGATTTCATTTGTTATCAGGGACAAGCACAAGTATGTTTGGAATACGTAATATTAGAATTTCACACTTTGTCGTCTCATAGACTAGCCTAGAGGATGCAAGATATTGATAGAATGTGAATGGATGCTATAACTCCAAACACTCTTAAAACGTGGGTTACTGGGCCACTAGTGATTCACTTCTTTCTGTTTATATGGTTATAGTTCTGCTTACTTCTGAGTGCTGCTGCGATTTGGGATTACCCGCGAGTCCCTGACCCTTTGTTGTTTCCTTGTCTTAGCCTTTACAATGGACTCATATCATGTTGGTGAACTCCTGTTCTTAACTGCCAGTTCTGATTTTTTTCTTATTGAATTGAGGTCTGATCTCGATATTGTTTGTGTTTTTTTCGTTCAACTTCCAAATTTACGAAGTTCATTAACACGGTTTACCTCAATTCACATTTTTTTTTCTTGGGATGCTAATTTGTTTTGAGCTTCAATGTAGGTCAATACTCTAGTTTGGTCTAACTACCCCTTTCTGTGAAGATTCTGTCATGTTTGATATGCTGTGAATGTCTGAATGAATGATCACAAGCGTTTGCCCTGGCTGTTTGGCTACTGCATCAAAGGTTATATACCTCGCCCTCTCTCAATACAAATCTGTTTCTATCCTTTCTACAATTTCTGTAGTCTGGGGGATGGTTGATATTTAGTCTAAATTATTAACTCAGAATATGAAGTTGAGGCTTATGTGGGCTAGAGCAGAATCTTCATAGAAGTTGACTGATATAAGGCATATATGGTATGTATCATTAGCAAGGTCTTCCTTTCTTTCTACTAAGCATTGTCAGTTTCCTTCATTATATGACTTCATCCGTTTACTCCTAGTAACTAGCAAGTAGAGCCACCTTAGAAGCTTTCTTAGCCTAATTGCTGGTCTATTACTGTATAATGTATGGTCTGATATGATATTACTGTAACGATAAGGGGCCAGGGTTGCATTTCTGTTTCGATGCATTTGACCACAGTGAATGACATGATAATCATTTTACCACCTTGTTCTGCTGTTGGGTGCAGTAGCAAGGGTTGTATTTTGTGGAGGAAGTGATTCTTTATCCCCCAAATGTACATATTGATAGGAATATGATCTTGGGCTTTAGTCATCAATAGTGATCAAATTTGTTGGGTTGGGTCCATTAGTTCAGATCATTTCTTGTGGTTTAAATCGCGCACTTGTGATTTAAGCTTGCTCCGAACCCATCATATCTGTTGTTTTTACCAGGCTGAAAGGCCACCATTGAGTGTTGGTTTTAATCGTTGCTTATCTATCCGACACAACTCGGCTAAGAAGACTACTGTTTTATTGGTATGAGGCTATGAGCTATCCCTCTTCAGCCATACTATTTAGTTGTTGCTTTGTTGTTTTCCAAGAGGCTTTTGGACAAGTCTTGCTTCCCCACGGTTTAGTTAAGCATTTACAACTTTCAATCCTTGCTTGCCAAGTTGTCGCTATAAAATGTTGTGTTGTTCTCAATAGTCAATGCTTGATATAATCTTATTTGGTCTAGCTAACTTTGGTTTTCGCTTTGCCCTCTCATGTATTTGTATTTCTTTGGCCTTGTGATTTGGTTTCATGATCTACCATAATTACAAAGTTGACTTCAACCATATAATGTAGCATATGTGTTAGATCTGTAAAAGATTCTTACCAAGGTGGTGTTCGAAGCTCGACCTGATATTACTGCACTCGGGATTTTGTGTTGTTGGGGCATGTTCTATTCGGCATAAAACAATTGAACCGAATCGAACCGGTCCGAACCGAACCGAATTGAACGGGCGAATTAAATTATAACTAATAGTTATGATAATAATTTAGGAACTGAACTGAATTGAACTGAACTGAAATTCTGAAAATAAGTTGGGGAGAACATGCCATTGATCTGCCATTTAAAGCCTTAATGTGGGTTGGCAATTTGATTTCACTATGAAGGCAATGGTCTTTTGGTAAACCATGCGCATGGGCCATATACTTCTAATGAGGCCATACTGTAGATGGGCCTTATGCGCAACTTTTCATTCGTCAATCGTCATGTTGTGTTTGTACCACAAAACGCTGCAATGGCCCATCTCTATCTCTAGTCATTTGTTTATCACGTGCCGTGAGCAATTAAGACTAGTGTTGAGTCTAAATCTGATATTTAAAATTGACAGTATATTTATATTCATAACCTTGTAACTAATCAGATATGAAGATCGAGGGTTTGCAAAATTATTATACCTCATCAACTATTATGATTGTGGTATAATATAATTTTATTGATCCAATTTAGGCCCTGATCGGCAGAAGCTTTTGCACTATATTTTAATGTTTTGACTAGGTCAAAACACTAATTAAGTGTTGCATAGTAAAGGTTGGAGACTTGGAGTAGTTGTTGGAGTTTCAACTTTCAAGTAGCTTTTGGATAGCTTTTCCCAAACGTTATAAAATAAAGCGTTCAGTTTTTGTAAGTAGCGTTCTACCTTTTTGTAGATGTAGTGTGATTTTGAATCAATGAATAAAATTTTATTTCAAATAAAAATTAAATATGAAAATCTGACTTTTGGTGTGTGAAAATTCATAATATCGCGAGATATCTCCTAGAATAGAACTAAAGTTATGGCAAGAAAATGCTACCATGACGTTGATATGTTTGTAATTGTATGTGTATATTGATATATCATATACTACTATATATACTTCCTCTATTTTGATTTGATTGTCACATTTAGATCAATGACACAAAATTTAGGAATATGCTTTATTGTGAGATTATTGACTACGGGTCTGTTCTCCCCAGCTTATTTTCAGTTCAGTTCAGTTCAATTCCTAAATTTTTATCATTACTATTAGTTATAATTTAATTCAGTTCAGTTGCAATCAGTTCAGTTCATTTGCAATCAGTTCATTTCAGTTCAGTTGTTTTATGCCGAAGAGAACAGACCCTACCTTTTTTCGTGTGGATAACCAAAAAGGAAGGGGGAAAGATGATAATAGCAAAATAGTTTTTTCCTTTATTACTCATAATTAAAAAACAATTGCAATTAAAAGAAGAAAAAGCCAAATTTTAAATCTTCCCTCAAACTTTATCAGAATGAGACTATATTTTACATTTTTTTGGCATAATAGCTATCAATAAAAGGACGATGCAACACCAGTTAAACTAATATGTTTCTCAACAACAAAAATACACTTACAAGCTGCACATTTTCATTATAACATTTACGATAAAGTTCATCAAATGAGCAAGTTATGCCAGCATGTCCTTTAATTTGTAGTTTGGACAACATGAAAACATCATAAAATTAACCTACTCACACAATATAGTTAATTTCATCATCAATTATTCTACACTTACACAATCCATAAGCATATATCCCTATCACATACATCCAAAAGGTCTTTCTCAACATAGCAATACCAACTCAAATAATAACAAAGCTTCATCCAATTGCTTCTTTAATTCGATGAACACAAATTATTAGAATAGGCGGTCTAATTTTATGTTAAAATTAGACAAACTCAAGCCTAGCTACGTTCTCCTACAAGCCCATTTCATTACACTCTAACCCAACACTATCATCAAATATCTCGCACCAACATAGTCGTCCCTTAGCTTCTATTTTTCTTCCTTTGTATCCCTTTGAATCTCGAACTACAATAGACAATTTTAAAAAATAATCTAGCAGTCTTACCGAATGGATTAAATTAGTCACTAAATGGATTGAATAATGTGACTACTAGATGGGTTAAACTGGTAACTAAATATATTTGGTCACTAAATAAATTAAAATAGTCACTATATTTAGAAAGATGGTCCGTTCTCTTCTTAATATTGAGTTGGATCGTTGCCTAATTCTAAATAAAAAGTAGGCTACTAGCTATAAAAAAAATGAGTCCATATATAGTTCTCAATATTATAACTCATCAACATAATCCTCGTTAATTGAAATAAAAGGATAGAAGGGCAAATCATCATAAATTCTTCATGAAAATATACACACTAATAGAATAATTGCTTATTGCTGCGGTGGTATTGCTGCGGTTTTACCCATACGCAGCAATATATCACTTAAAAAGAAAAGGTAAAATATAAAATAAAGATATTGCTGCGGTTTCGGCCAAAAACCGCAGCAATATGGTTTCAACGGAAATTTTTTGAAAAAAAGTTTATTTTTTGACCAGACATATTGCTGCGGTTTCTTTCAAGAACCGCAACAATATATTAAAATAATATTAAAAAAATAATATTTTAATATATTGCTGCGGTTCATTGTGGGAACCGCAGCAATATATCATTTGAACTTAACAAAAGCCGCTAGGGTTTGGAGTCTTGGTCTTCAGCCGTTTTCCTCCTTCAAATCTTCTCTCTCCTCATTTCACTCTCCTCTTTCCTCATTTCACTCCTTTCTCTCTCCTCCTTCAAACTCCTCCTTCGCCGACCAACTCACAGCCGCTCCTCCTCTCATCCTCTCATTTCTCATCGTCTCGCCGGTATTCTCTCACCATCTCACCGATTGTCATCATCTCGTCGGTCAGAAATCCATACTTGCAGTCCTTCGTCCCTGCTATCCTCTCTCTCTCCTCGACCAATTGATGGCTGTCTTCGTTACGTCGGATGTCTCACTCGCGTCATCTCCGTATCTCCATGCTCGTCGTTTGAAATTTGTACCTCTTGATGATGCGGCTCTTGTTGAGGATTCGGGTTTAGCTCACGAGTAGCTTCATTCTCGTCCTTTGAAATTGGAAGGGGTTGTTGTAAATCGTCGATGGATAGTCAGTCTTGTATACTGTAAGTCTGTAATCTTGATTATAGGGTAGAACCATATCTGTTGTGTATATTAATTATCCACTACGCATTGGCTACTTGGTAAAGCCGTTGTCGAAGGAGGTTGGTTTAGCGGAAGAGGTTGATGTTATAGGTTGGTGGTCCTCTTGAGCAACCAGGTTGGGAGCTTGAATAATAGGAACATTAATTATTATCTCTTGCAAGTTTATAAACATATTCTTTTGTTTGGAGTGAAGAAGTAGTGATGTTGGGGTAAAACTCTTTCTTTCTCTCTCGAGTTTTTACGCGTTGAGTTTTTCGTTGAAATTGTGTTGATTTTGAGGTTTTGGAATTCATTAATTGAG
Source organism: Beta corolliflora (assembly GCA_947648045.1). Lineage (NCBI taxonomy): Eukaryota > Viridiplantae > Streptophyta > Magnoliopsida > Caryophyllales > Amaranthaceae > Beta > Beta corolliflora. Next base: position 90,860 of record CANSZD010002377.1, read on the forward strand.
CTGTTTTTGTTCGAATTACAGAATTAATGTGAAGCTCGAGAATCTATGCGGTTATTCAGTCAATCTTCGCTCTAAGCTTTCGAATCCCGGCGCCACAATCAACACTAAACTCCTCTGTCTTCGCGAGAACACCGCTGATTTTGATGTTGAAGGTTGAAGCGAAGAACGATGTTGATGATTCACTGTTGATTTAGTTTTTCATTTAGTCTTCGTCGGCGAATTATCTGAGTTCTTGTTTTTAATTTCTTTTTGCTTTTTTCTTCATTTTTATTTTTTGAGACTCAATATCATGTTTAGGGGTTCTGATTTTTATTTTGTATATTTTTGTTGTTAGTTTTTATTTTTTTTTTGCAATTGTTTTGTATATACTGATTTTTATTTTGTATATACTGAATTTTATTTTCGATCGTTATATATATTTACATTGTTGGTAGCGTGATTTGTTGTTGATGAGATTTCTCTAGTTTTATTTGTATTTTTCAATCATTTTCCTTTCTAGCTAGCAAAAAAAAAAACTCCACTGACACCTATTGCTGCTGTTCCTATCAAAAACAGCAGCAATAGGTTTCATTTTTTTATTAAAAAAAATACCTATTGCTGCTGTTCCTACCAAAAACAGCAGCAATAGGTTTCATTTTTTTATTAAAAAAAATACCTATTGCTGCGGTTTTGGGTAAGAACCGCAAAGAATAGGTTGTTTCTATTTGCTGCGGTTAAAAACCGCAAAGAATAGAAGTTAATTACCTATTCTTTGCGCCCTTTATTCTTTGCTGGCTAAAATCGCCGCACAGCCACTTAATGACCAAAGCCAAAAGATTTATTCTACTAGTGACATGAGATATTTCACACATAATGATCCGTGAAAGTATTTAGCCAAACTATTTCGTACTTCATCAATTATTGCATTGGCGAACCAGCTATGAACTCGGTGGTTTGCAAACCGAAAATGGCTAATATCTCTAATGAATATATGTTAATTTTTTTTTTTTTGAGGGAAATGTTCACTTTTTGAATTGAAGCTAAGGATATTATGGAACATTTTTAAATTGTTCTCCGAAGGCACTATGTATGTAACTGCTTATCCATATTGTAGATACAAAATCGTGTATCCCTATTGGAGTACCCAATGATGATACATACCGCGGTCTTAATTGGTCCGATCCAAGGGAGAGCAATCCGAAGCATCAAGCCCAAAAGCATTTTTAAAACCATAAATCTATTTATTTGTTTTAAAGATCCAAAGTCCAATTTTTAAATCCCGATTAATCTATTGTATATTGAGCCCACAAATTATTATTTTCGAGCCCAATTCCCTAGAAAAACCCAATTCATAATAATTAATTGTATTTTTTAAAATATTTAAATAAATATTTTCAAGGATATTACAAAATGAAGGATTTTATTGAAATCATATTATATCTGTTTAAAATAGTTGGTTTTCGGATTTTAAAATAAATTATTTGATAAAGATAAAAAGAATATTTAAAAGACCAAATTAAATAAAAAATCGACCAGATTAGAGCTGTGTTTGACGCAAAATATTGTGTGCGCGCAATGACAATGACGTACCCAAATCTGAAAAACGTATGTGGCATGCACTCAGCACACAGCCGTGCGCGGGACGCATAGCCAGTGCGCTCCGCGCTTGGCTTGCGCGAGCCTAACTTCTTATATTTTTTTTCCTATAAATAGGCCAAAATTTTCCGGATTTCATTGACGCTATTTCACGCATATTTACGATCTCTCAAGGCACTATCATACTCTCATACTCAAACACCCAAAACACATAACACGTTCAACTTTGTTCGATCTTTATAAGTTTTCGATGAAGGCTCCACGATTGCTCATCCCGAATATCGTGATTCCCTTATACCCAAGCCACACCGGTATATTTATGAGGATCCTTAATATTTTATTTTCTTAATTATTTTATTAAAGTTACTAACATTCTTTTCATGACGTAGATCTTTGATAATAATCGTTCTTTGTACATTTAAATTCTCTGCTCCTCTTTTATTTTCATATTGCTCATAATTGATTTAGAAACCTTGTAATCTTGATTGTTTAATAACTTGTCACCAAAAAAATAGTATTTTATGTGTTTCATGAACCGACCTAGACTAATCTTTTTTAGGGTGTTGAAATCTATTATTTGGTTGTTCTTTTGCATAAAAATTGCCTATGAATCGTGTTTAGTAGATGCCAACAATGGGCGAACGTTATTCCGAATCATGTTCGTACCCTCGGCCCCGAACTCAGTTTTTGGTTGATGACCATTAATGAAATTATGACGGGAAAATCTACATTGGATATTAGGTCCCTGAGATGTCCCTAAGTTTCCCAAATATCCAATTAGGTTTATTAATCTTCCTCTAAAGACTTTATTGGTGACTTTGAAATTGTTTTTCAATAAAACCTTTCAATGAAGTAGTCAAGTACATCCATAACATTATACGTACCCATAACATTATAGGAACGATGACAAGTCAATAATTTATCACATATTGCAGAAATTGGCATATATCCATAACTTAAGTAAGATCAGGGGGGGCGTTTGGTTAAGAGAGCTCTGGGGTAAAAGAGAGGTTTGAGATCAATAAAGAGATTTGACTAGTCTAAATCCCTAATGGGATTGTTTGATTGAGAGACGATTGAAAAAGAGTTTTGAGCCCAAAAAGTTAATTTTGCAAAACTACTAGTAGGAGCTTTTTGGAAGATAGGTTTGTCAATTTAGTTGTATGTGTGATGACTAACATATCTTAAAGTTGGTCAAATTTACTACCTTTAACCAATAAATTATTCCAATATCCTTCTTGATCATTTCATCTAATAAAGTACTCCCTCCGTTTTTTTTATTATCTTTCTCAATTGGAATCTTGACACTATTCATACTTAGAGAGAATCTTCTCATTTTTTTTCAATTTATAAGAAAAAAATATAGTCATGTGGGATCTTGTTTGATTCGTCTCAATTAATACTTTATTAATATTCAATCGTTATAATTTTTACTAATACATAATGAAAGATATTTAACTTCAAATATGTGCTTTGGGAGACGTGCACATGAAAGTGAGAAGGATAAAAAAACAGAGGGAGTACCAATCAGCTAACAATTATATACTAAACACTTGCACACAAATAGGTAATGCAAACAGCTGGTCAAACTATCTAATACAATCAACAAACCGCTAACAACTAATGCAAACAGTTAACCTCTAATTACTAAACAGAGCATATATGTCTCAGAACAATTCCAACCCAAGGATCATCCTAGACTCTATCGATCTTTCACTTAATTTTACATTCATAACAATAAACATGTGGTCATGATCGTTTCAATAGCCTACCATTTATTACCTACCCATCCATCAATAAAACAAGGCGATGAAAATCAAAATTTCAAATAGGGAAGAAAGAGATAAATTAATTTATGTATATACCTTAGGTTAGTTTTATTTGTATATACCAACTCAAATAATAACAAAGCTTCATCAAATTGCTTCTTAAATTCAATTAAAAAATGCATCCATGTATAGTTCTCTATATCAAAACTCATCACCATAATCCTAACTAATTGAAATAAAAAGATAAAAACATCATCATAAATTATTTATGAATATATATATGAAATATTTCACACACAATGATCCGTGAAAGTATGTAGCCAAACTATTACATATTAGACTGTATCGATCATCCCAGACTGTATCGATCTTTCACTTAATTTAACATTCACAACAATACGCATGCAGTCATGATCATTTCAGAGAGTGAGGGATAGCCTAGTGGTTAAAGCTTCCCTCCCGGTTCCATGAGGTCCTGGGATCGATTCTCACCCTTGGCAAGTTGGGTTCCCCTTTATTCCCCCAACTTGTTAAAGTTTTTCCTTACCTTATTTTTTTTTTTTTAAAAAGTCATGATCGTTTCAATATCCTATCATTTATTACCTACCCATCCATCAATCAAACAAGGCGATGAAAAGCAAAATTGCAAAAAAGGAAGCAAGAGAGAAAATAAATTATGTATATACCTTAAGTTAGTTTTATCTATATTTCTCGAAACTGTCCATCACTATATATTTCTAAACTCAAAGATACCAATACAAGTATACTCCCTCCGTCCTAGAGATGGCCACTGGTGCGGGCTGGGTGGGCTGGTCCACGGGCCCTAGTGGGCCGGGCAGAGATTTCACGGCCCAGGACCGGACCGTGAAATTCACGGTTTGGGCGGTCGGCATGGTCCGGCCGAAAAATCTTGGCCCACACCGGTCTGTTACCGGTTTTCACGGTTCAAACATCGGTTTTGGCGGTTCGTGGGCCTACTGGGCTGGCGGGCCGGCATGAGAATTTTTTTCAGAATTATTTAATCATTAGAATCATTTATTATTGTTACATAAAACCTTTAATATTAATTAAAATATATACAATTATTAATATTAATGAATAATTTCATTATTTTTGAATTTGAATGAATTATAATATATGAAATTTGATTAAAATATATACAATTTGATTAAAATATACACAATTTGGTTGAATGATTACTTGGGCTGGGCTGGTCCGGTTCATGGCCGGGCTGGACCGATTTCGTGGACCGGACTGGGCGGTTTTAGTAGCGGGCTTTCGTGGGTTGGGCTCAAAAAATCAGGCCCACGACCCACCCACCAATTTCACGGTTCGAGCTGGGCTGGACCGGGCTTTTCGTGGGCTCAGCCCACACGGCCCAAGAGGCGGACTGGACTGGATTGGCCCGCACTGTTGGCCATCTCTACTCCGTCCCATAATATAGTGCTTATTTCTCATTTTTTACGAGAATTAAGGAAAGTGGAACATGAATGATAAACAATTAATGTTGTGGGAAAAAAAACTGATTTTAGGAGAGAGAATGGTGTATAATGGGTGAAAGAGCATTAAATATATGACTAATTCAACCCTTTGGTTCATTAAACAAAGAAAAAAACTATTTCCAAGGAGCAAATAAATGATGGTTGCATGGTTTTTTAGGCAAATCAATGGGAATTGTGGAATTAAAATATAGAAACAAGAACAACATTTTGGGACACCCAAAATGAAATGAAAACACTATATTATGGGACAGAGGGAGTACTAGTCAATAAAAATTAATAACATATATTTTAGTTAAAATTGAAAACTCTATATATTTATAAATGTGATTGACCCTTTTAGGTTAATATTAATTATATACAACTACTTTTGCAATGAATATTATATCATTTAAACAAATTTGTACACAAGATTATATATTTTTTTACAATATATTCACCACATCTTGGATGAAAGAGTGAAGAATGTACCATAACATTTTTATTAGAGGGAAAATGTACCAAAAAAACTTACATTACACTAAAAATGGCTGTAATAATCATGGATAAATAATTTCCTCGATCTTGTACAAGTTTATTACACAAGAGAGGCGCGCGAGACTGGTGAAATTCAAAATTTCACTTTCTCAATCTCCAAATTTTCAAAACAGGCATTTCGCAAAAAATCTCTTCCACGTCAGCGATCCGTGTGAAGCCATTCCCACCAATCAGAACCAATCTCTCTTTCCTATATAAACAATTCCAAACTCCCCCCATTCTCCAACCTTCACATTTATCTCTCTCTTCACTCTCAAATCTCAATCCTCTAAAGAAAACCTCCAACTCTTTTTTTCTCTCTCCTCAAACAAAAACTCTCAACAATGGCGCCAAAAGCCGAAAAGAAGCCCGCCGAGAAAGCCGCCGCCGCTGAGAAAGCTCCAGCCGAGAAGAAGCCGAAAGCCGGCAAAAAGCTTCCAAAAGAAGCCGGAGCCGCAGCCGCCGGTGACAAGAAGAAAAAGAGAACGAAGAAAAGCGTCGAAACTTACAAGATCTACATCTTCAAGGTTCTCAAACAAGTTCATCCTGACATCGGTGTTTCCAGCAAAGCTATGAGTATCATGAACAGCTTCATCAACGACATTTTTGAGAAGCTTGCTCAAGAATCTGCTAGATTGGCGCGTTACAATAAGAAGCCGACGATTACTTCTCGGGAGATTCAAACTGCTGTCAGACTTGTTCTTCCTGGTGAATTAGCTAAACACGCTGTTTCTGAAGGAACTAAGGCTGTTACTAAATTTACTAGCTCTTAAATTTTTATGAGTTTATGATGAATTTCTGGAGTATTATGTATTTAGGTTGATTAGTTAGAGTTATTAAGTCTGGAATTTGGTTTTAGAGTTATGTAAGTTACTATGTTTTAACTTTATGATATGAAATATAATCGGATCTATTTTATCATGTTTGTGTTTGATTTTATGTTTCGATTGTTTACTTTGTTTGCGCTGTTTTTTTTATTGTTCGGATCTTTGGTAACTATTCTGTTTGATTTTCTGCTTAAATTTAATGTAGCGAAATGACAAAAAATGTTCAGATTTACTAGCTCTTAAATTTCATGAGCTTATGCTGGATTACTGGAGTATTATGTTTTAGGTTGATTAATTAGGATTATTAGTTTTGGAATTTGGTTTTAGATTTAAGTATGTAAGTTACTCTGTTTTGAGAAACACAATATAATCGAATCTATTTTATCATGTTTGTGTTAATTTTATATTGTGATTGTTTACTTTGTTTGCGCATTTTTTAGATTGTTTGATTCTCTGGTAATTTTTCTTTTTGATTTATCTGCTTGAATTTAATGTAGCGAAATGACAAATTATGTTCAGAATGATATAACCAGAAATTTCTGGATTTCGGCCACCGATAACTAGTTTTGGATTTATGCGTTTCAACATTTATTATATGGTTTTTATGTTTCCAAATTCAATTTGATAGCGTTCATCCTTCTCATCAGAGTATCACTAGGATATCGTTAATTGTTACTTGTAATACCAGATCTAATAATATACTACTATTCTTTATATATACTGTTATTTTATATAGAATGATAGACTTAAAAGATTATCTCTATACATCACATACTCACAGTTTCGGTGGTTGTTGTTTATTACTCTATGGGAATCAAAGTCTCTTCCGCTTTCCTTTTATATGTGAGTTAGCTTGTGTTTAATCTTCTCTGGCCTTACCACAAGTTACGGTAAGTAATTTATTAATTAGGTTTATGTGATTGATTACTTGATCTGATTAGTAATTCTAATTAGTGAAGTTCACAGTTGCGAGGCCTAAAAATTCTCTTAAGTTGTTGATTTTGCGAAATACATCATTGTAACATGAGGTTAGTCATTAAATTTGCCATTGCTTTTGGTATTGGCTTACCAACAATTATGCTAATAGGGCTTCTTTGTTGCATTTTAAATGATGCGTGTGGAAGTGAAAGCTTTTCTTCTACTATAACTCGAGTTACTGTTGATGAAATAGATGAGGAGAAAAACTCTCAAGTTCTTGAACATGTTTAGATAGGCACTATGATGTAGAATATTCAATTTGTACTTTTTTATATAGTTTTGATTGATATCTCAATAAATTGGAAAGATATTCGTATCTAGTACAATTTTTTTTTCCAAATGAAACTGACCGTGGGCTGTCCTACTTGTTTTTTGGTGCGAATGAGCCACAAGGGCGGGGATGAGAATCGATCCCAGGATCACCTGGAATTGGGAAGGAAGCTCCATAATCGAGCTATCCCTCACTCTCGCAAAGGTCCTACTTGTAATTGTGACTGTGATACACAAATTGCAATTTATAGATTGGTAATGGTAAGTTAAGGTGGGACTTCTTGCTCAAATAAAAGGAAAAATAAGTATAAAAGAAAATGTAAAAAGACAAAAAATTTTAGAGTTATCCAATTTCACTCTAAATGTAAGAAAAATGTAAAAAGACTCGAAAAAGATATACTACAAAAGAAGGAATGAAATGTTGATAAATTGAATCCTTTTCCGTATTTACGGGATGATTGTATTGATTTAATTTTTGCAGTGTATTTTTTGTTGGTGACAAATTTTATACCGTCTATAATTGTAGCTCAATGTTTGCATTGTAGAGAAAGTAGGGGATTAGAGCCTAGTTGCTCACAAAACTTTACCGTACAACTCTCACGAATTAATTGACATGACACAATGACAAGTCATATAACTGCATGAATTGGCATACGGTGAATTTGTAATATTACTTTGCCTTTTATAAATAATGAGTACACGGGGACTCAACAATCCTTGAAGCAAATATCTTTATTCCATACATTATAACCTCGATTTCTAAGATAACGAGTAGTAAGTGCAACAAACTGTAAGAAGAAAGAATAGCCATATGCCAAATCTATTGCTAGTTGCTATCCCACAACCATTTTAATAATCACAATTTCATCTAATTTTTTCTCATAATGTAACTACTCAATGCAATCCATCCATCCATTCAATGTACCACATCATAACAATGATAAGTTTTAAGTTCATTATAAAACTACCGTGAAATACATGGGTCGAAAAACTAGTACTTCCTCCGTTTTGATGGAATAAAAGGTAGGGCCTCGATAGGGGGATTTAGGAGAAAAGAGAGAGAAAAAGAGCGACCTATATAGTGAAAAGAGAGATAGAGAGAAGTAAATACCAAATATAACAACAGTTTATGTATTTTGAAACGAGCTAAAATAATAAGTGTCTTATTTATTTTAGAACGGAGGATGCATATGTTTGGATCAGTGTAACATTCCTTAAGAGATGAGAGCCTCAATTAGCAAGTCTCCTTTTGTGGCAAAATTTCCCAAGGCAAGAAGTTTTATCTTTCGTTAGTCCAAATGATAAATTATTGGTAACCCAGATCAAAGGTGCATGGGCTAAGATACACTCATACATCTATACAAGTATACAACAGCCCATTTCTCGAACCAGCCCATTATTAAATTAATAAAAGTCCAGTAAACACCGAAGTTGGAACCACCAAATTAACAGGCGCGAAAACGACGAAATCTTACCTCCCAAAATAAAAAAAGGGCGGAAATTTTTTTCCCCTTAATTTCCAAAACACCAAAATGCATCCACGTCATCGATCCGTGTAAACCCTCAACATCCAATCAGAATCAACTTCCCTTCCCTATATAAGCACTCCCCCTATATCCTCAACTCCATTCCCATCCAAATCTCACTTTCATCTTTTATTTTTCTCTCTCTTAAACCTCCCCAAATTCCACACTTTCTCTCTCCTAAAAAAAATCTCACCAAAAATGGCACCTAAAGCCGAGAAGAAACCAGCCGAGAAGAAGCCAGCCGAAGAGAAGAAAGCCGCCGCCGCCGAGAAAGCTCCAGCCGAGAAGAAGCCGAAAGCCGGCAAAAAGCTTCCAAAAGAAGCCGGAGCCGCCGCCGCCGGAGAAAAGAAGAAGAAGAGAACGAAGAAAAGCGTCGAAACTTACAAGATCTACATCTTTAAGGTTCTCAAACAAGTTCATCCTGATATCGGTATCTCTAGCAAAGCTATGAGTATCATGAACAGCTTCATCAACGACATTTTTGAGAAGCTTGCTCAGGAATCTGCTAGATTGGCGCGTTACAATAAGAAGCCGACGATTACTTCTCGGGAGATTCAAACTGCTGTGAGACTTGTTCTTCCTGGTGAATTAGCTAAACACGCTGTTTCTGAAGGAACTAAGGCTGTTACTAAGTTTACTAGCTCTTAAGAGGTTTGTTGATGTTGATGATGATGATGATGATGTTTATGATGATGATGTAATTTGAGGTTTTTGGTTGAGGAGGATGTGAAATTTATGGAGGAGGTTATGAAATTAGGGTTAGGGTTTAGAATGTTAATTTTTATTTTTTTCTGGTTATGTTTTTAGATCTGTAGGTTTTATGTTTTCTAGATCTGTGTTGTTTTGATGCAGATATGAAATACAATGTTATTATTATATATTAGTAAGTAATCTTCTCTGGATCTATTATTTATGCATGTTGATTTTGTTTCCTTTTTTCTGTTTATTGCGATTGATTGTTTGAATGTGATATTTTATGTATTTGCATGTTTTTTTGGTTATATTTTCATTTAATTTGTTTTCAATTTTTGGTACTGGTTTCATATATGATGATATTGGCAAAAGCTGGAATTGGAGAGTAAATAATGATTCCTTTGATTTATAAGCGAGCCGATTATAAAGTTTCTCTGGAGTTATTTACTCGTTTTATTTTCTTATTGCGCATACTTAGAATTTATGAACACTGAATAAATCTATAATGTATTGTATTAGTTGCAGGCTTAGTAGCATATGGATGATTTCAATTTTCGAAGAAATGTTGATTATCTCTTGTTAAAGCATCTAATTTATATTTGATTGTAAATTTTTTAGAGCGACATTGAATCGTTGAAATTCAAGTGGCAAGTTCAAGGTATATCATTTCTTTTGAAGTCCTTGTGTTTGGTTATATTTCAATTGTTATGATTATGCGCATTGAAACCCTTCTCGTTATCCCGTTAACATCTCTTGTTGTAATTTGCATGGTATTGCTGTGATGCATTGAATCTGGGGGGGAAACTGGATGGTTTTGTATCGGGGCTTCGAAGCTTCTTCTATTCAATTGTGGTTAGTCCCTTCAATTCTAGGGCGGAAGCTTCTTTACAAGCCTTATATAGTGGTGTTATTGTTTGTTCTATAGGATACTGGATAGCAAACTTTTGAGGATTATTCCTAAATCATCTCATTAACTTGCAGAACCAATTGACAATTAGTGGAGGAAGTAGAACAAAGAACCTCTTGGTGGTTTTAAGTTTTCTGGGATTTCTCCCAGAATGGGCAGTGAAGGTGTGTTGTCTAGTGACTAGTGAGACTAATCGATTAGTCATGTCTTAAACTCGTCATGGTTTATTCATTGTGAATTCCCATGAATTGTTTGGTTCCCTTTATGAGTATGAGGTAGGTGTGGATAATTTTGTATATGTTATGATGTGGAGGTTTGTTCTTTGAAGCATTTAGGTAGAGTTAGTAATGGCAGCTTGTTCAATGTGTGGAAGCCATGGATTGACTGATGGTTGCTTATTGATTGCACCTTGTGGTGATGTTTGCTTTATGTATCTGTGGGCGGTGGTGCATCTTATACTGGTGGGTGTTCGGTTGATAGTTGATACACAGATTTCGTCAAATAATCAGTTTTTAGTTATACAAACTCGTTGATCTCTTCTCAGAATTTGTTTGAATTGGCAATTGGCATTGGTTACTAAAGATAGGGAAACCATGCGGGCCTAGTTCAGTGTTAATGTGATGTTGTTTATAATGAGTGTAAATAATCCTAAGTTTTCAAGAGTGGAGTGTGTTTGTATAGAACGAATTTTTTCTGGAAACAACCCAGAGTTTTCTAGGGTGGATGTTGAGGAATAGCACTATTGAAGAGCTTCAACAAAATACAATTGGTTGGTTGCTGTCTTGCTGATCATGACAGGCTTTTAAGTCAAGTTTTAAAATGTTGATATTACCCCTGCTTTTGAGCGGACAATTTTCAAAATTATATTAGCTATATGCATTCTTAGAGGTTTCAAACTTGATGTTTTGGGGGATTATTGTCTTATTGGTGTCAATTTGAGCTGCTAGAGATGGCTATGATGACTGTCTATATCATTAGTAGTTCATTATACTTACTACGCTAAACTGCCAAAGGATTAATACCAATGAAAATTCCCATATCTGCAGGGTTTACAGGGGTAATTTTGCAGGCTATACTTTCGGGGACTTAGGAGTATGCTGGCATATTGCAGGCAGGTAACACTTCCCTGTATGTTTCTTTATCAGTTTCTGTGAAATAGCAGTCATAATTGAAAAAAAATCATGAAGTTTTATGAACATTAGTTCAATTACCCCCTCAATTTAGAATCTTTTCGTTTTTTCTTTTTGGGCCGGTGTCTGTGAGAATATGATCGTTATCTGCGTCAGTGCAACATTTGTTTTTGTTGCAGCATAAGGTTTAAGTTGACCAGTTCCTTTGATATGAGCTCAATTTGAATTTCTGTGCAATTTCCCCTCCTCCCCTGCACCCATTATAAAAATCTGTTTCATCATGCGATGTTCTATTGGTGTATGCTACAATGAAAAGATTACTTTTTCATATTGAAACAGACAGTCCAGCAAATCAGGAACTCTTCATCAGTTATTATAACCTTAATGTCCAATTTGACTCTGTTCTGTGGTGTTAATGTTGTTTGGATGCTGAGCTTAGCGTGTTTGGACTTGTTGTCTTTTGGACTTTTGGCTCTAATTACCACGCTGGCTTTCTCATGAACAGGGTGATTGGGTTTGGTGTTTAGGGTATGGTCTTTGGCACTTACATGAGGCCATCAATTAGTAGTCAATCAGGATCTGCATTAAGTAACATCAATCACTGAAATTGTAGTGAGGTCTTAATAATTTGCTGCATATTAAGAATCTAAAGGACTGCTATTCAAAAAAAAAAAAGAATCTAAAGGACTGAGGAGATTCTTGAGTATGGTTCTGTACTTTCATGGTCAGGGATTTATTATGCTGAACTGATTCTTATATCTTGTCTTTAGCTTGATTATTCTAGATTCTTTCTCCATTGTTATCAAACTCTTAGATCCGTCGTTTAGTTTCTGGAGTAATATTTATGCTGCAGTATTGTGGAGATAAGGCTGGATAGTGTTTTGAATATTTAATTGATTGAAATAACACTGTATCAGCTACTTTGATTATGCATGTGCCGCGGGGGTGGAGAGTGGGTGGGGTGGGTGACTAGGTGGTCTTAGCTGGAGTTGTGGTAGGAGCGATGACCCCTAAGATTTGGAAAATGTATACGTAAAATAAAATCTAGTGCAGTGAGATTATGGAGTGCTTGGATCACTGTAATTATCTTTGTGTGTTATTTCCTTGTGGAAGGCTCCCTCCTACAATTCCAAAGGAATCTACTTCTTCCCTCAGAATTTTTTTTATCTTTACCTTCCATCTGACTGTCACTTCTCTCTGAAACACGATGAGCGTTATAATCTAAACATTTCATGTTCCTATAATAATGTGTTTTCTCAGGGTAGTTCTATTTTTCTGTTTTTTACATTTTGTTAAATTCTAAAGTAGTATGTTTACTTTGAAATAAACACTATAGTTCTCAAAACGGAAAAAAGAGACTACAGTTCTTAAAATGAGGGTCTGAGACAAATCAATTTTTTTTTTTTACAACCTTTCATTAACATTGGGTCAAACAACTTTTTTTATTCTCTAAATAAAATATAAAGCATGGAGTTTATGCTTGGCCTTCATGTTTTCTTGGATCTCCCAGTTTCTGGCTTTCTGCGTGTGGACTATGATTGCTGATTGAAAATGCTTTTCTGGTATTCATTTTAGTGGGAACTGGTTGTGTTAATCTGTATATCTATCCGTACTTATTTTGGAGCAATATCTGGTTGCCACAGGTAGAATATCTTGTAATGTATAGTTTTTGAACACTAGAGCCAGAACCGTTCTTACTAACATGTGAACTGTATATACTACAGTCTTATAGGTATGTTAACAGCAGTACTGTCTTAAGGTGGAGCTATAGGCCTCTCTAATACTCGAGATGTCATATAACACATACAATGTCAGCCTCTAAAATCTTTAAGGTTTGATAGGCGGTAATGAATGGTGGTAGTGGTGACAAACTTATAGCTAAATTTGTGAAAATAGTGTCATCTAAAGATCTGTGGCAATGCGTGTTCATCATCAATTGCCTTTTTCTTCATAAATTTCTAATACTATCCATTATCACATAAGACCTACGTGGGTATTGAAAGTAATAGAAATCTGTGGCTCTTTTGGAATGAAGTTCCATAAACATGGGAATGGGCGTGAGACTTTCTTTATGAAATCGCATTCAAGTTCATTACTGTTACTACCATTTATTACGGCTACCAAACAAGCATTTAGTTTTATAATTATCACATGTTTCTCCCCTTTATTTGCAGGATTGTTTGATTAAAGTGAAGGAAGCAGGACAAAAGAACATTACTAGTATTGCTATTCTAATCCTTGGTTCTTTTTCTTGGACTAATGAAGGTATCTTTATGTCAATTATGGTTATGCAGCTTTTTTGTGTTCTAGACATGTAAATTTCTATTCATTCGCATTTCTTGAGTTTTCTATACTTTGGGAATGGGATTTTAAGTATGGTTCTGGAAACATAAAAACCTTTTGTGGGTTGCCAGTGGCAAATTGAAATAATGAAGGTTCAAGAAAATTCCAAAATCAACATTGAGGGGTGAATTATTAGGAGTTTCAGAGAAGGAACTCTAAAAGGTCCTTCATTAAGAGCGGCAGATCATGCTACCGATGCTAGTATGAGACAGGATATTCTTACGGGGCGTTTGGTTCATATGATTCTGGTATGAGGTATGAGTTTAGAATGAGCAAAACCCATACCTAGTGTTTGTTTAATAAATTAATAGATTTAAAACCAATACCTCAAACCCATAAGGTATGGGGTTTAGAAACCCAAGGGGGAGGTGGGTATGACTCATACCAATACCTCTAGGTATCAAATAGAAGAAAAAATTTCATTTCCAAATTAAACCAAACACATGGTATTAGGTATCAAGTTCCAAACCTATACCACCTTGGTTTCATTCCTGATTCCAAACCCATACCACTATATGAACCAAACGCCCCCTTAGAGGAATGGCTTTCTGGGCAGTCTTCTTTTTCTTTTTTTTCGGTTGGGGGGTTGGGGGGGGGGACCGTGGAAGGAAGTTGGTTGGTCGGATGACTTTACATAAGGTTGTACATGTTTGCTAACTGGAGTTGTGACTAGTGATGCTCTAAAAATTTAGTTCATTTGTCTTGTCTGCCAGGGAGATAGGGTGAGGTATTCTACAAAATCTATTTTTTCTGATAGATTTGCAGGCAGCTATTAGGCTTAACCGCTTAAGGACTTCAAAGGTACCTTCTGGACCAAAAAGGAACAAGAGCAGGATCTTGTACCCGTGCTTCTTTGATGGGCTAAGAGCTGAATGGTGATGTTTAGTATTTCGTCGCTTGAGAGGAAATTAAAGGGGCATCTAAGGCAAAGACTATTTATCTTTCTAAGTACTGGAGACGTGATAGATTATCTATGTATTTGCCTCTATTTTTTATACTTGAGTTATTTGTCTGGACCTCTGTTTCCAAAAATCATGTACTGTTCATGATGTATGGATAATGCAGGTCACTTTGAGGCCTAGAGGCTTCCAGTAGTGAATTATCTTTAAGGCCACTGCGGTGGGAAGGATGAAGGCATGTGCAGTGCTAAAATCCATGGATCCAAAACAAAATACTACTATCCCATATTAATTTTGTCTAGTTTTGAAGAATATCAGGGGATAAGCCTCAATCTGGTTTATACCAGCATTGGATTGCTTCCTTTTACTACACTCCGCTCATGCCTACCTAGGCCCTTTCTTTTAGCATTCATGGTGGATAGATTGTACCTTTGCAAGTTTCATCCCTTTTCAGAAGTAAAGTTTCAGATTTTTGCCTACAGTAGTAGGCTTCTATGATTCCCACAGGAAAAAAAAAATTGCCTCAAATGCTTTCGACATACTAGGAGCAACAAAGTAGAAAAAGAAACCAAAATGTGCGAGAAAGAGTAAGACAAGGGATCGGCATGTTTCTCATCTCCCAGTAATAAAGTGTAGCAATACTAATGTTGAACTACATTTCAACGTATTTAGGTTTGATAAACAATGTTGTTCAAGTGAAAGCTTATAAATCGCTCCATATGGGTGATCGACCCAGAAAGATGTCCTTATCAGATATGTATTCCCTTAGTCCTCAGAAAAAAAGGGCTTGGGATGCATATTAAGAATTGTGGTAGGGGTGGGAAGGTTTTATTGTAGATATAAGTAAGGATGAAAAAAATTGATTGTGGGAGAGAGATTAGTGGAGGGTCACTCATCATATGGGATATGGGAAAGAGTGTGAGAGCAAAAGAGTTAATTAGTTGGTGTTTTTGGGTAAGGGGGAGTTTCCGTATCACATAGGTTGATTGAGTAAGATTTTGTATTTTATGGATTATGATTTTTTTGACCAATTTCCTAAACAGCAATACATGAATATTGGGCATTTTTAAGGTTGAGAGTCCGAAATCGAAACTCAAGACTCAACTCGCTTATGGCTTTTGAGGTGATGCAAGGGAAATATTTGTGCTCCATGGTTCCGAAGAACTAGAGCAGGATCTCTGTGAGTCCTTGAGCAATGAATTTACATAATTAACGGCCTTAAGTAGGAATACCTGTATTTTCTTTTAATGAATCCATCAAAAGCTCATAGGTCCCATATGAAGCTCCAGCGCAAAATTTGAGAAAAAATATAGTTGGGACACTTGAAGTCCTTAAATTAGAGGAATTAATGTCACTCATGAGTCATTCAAGGTAAAGTTCAGGAAGATGTTTTTTTGGAGTGCTTAAAAGGTCTAAGGTTTTTAAACACAAGGCAACCTTTGGTATCCCAATTGGAAGTAAGAGAACTAAAAGAAAATGATGGTTGAACAGGAACCATCAGTATGGTTGAGTAATTGATGGAAGTTGGAATCGAGACAATCTAAATCCCCAAGTGAAAGGTTGTGTATGGAAGAAGAACCTATCAGGGGCTAAGCAGATGGCAACATTGTGATCTGGTACAGTTTGCTCTGAAATTGCTTCTAGAGGCAGGAATGGCAGAGTGGCAATCCTTGAGGTGTAGGAATCTCCTAGCAATTATTCCAAGTAGAGCCTAAAGGTGTG
Organism: Beta corolliflora; assembly: GCA_947648045.1. NCBI lineage: Eukaryota > Viridiplantae > Streptophyta > Magnoliopsida > Caryophyllales > Amaranthaceae > Beta > Beta corolliflora. The sequence continues at coordinate 107,514 of CANSZD010002377.1, forward strand.
GTTATACTTTCTCCATTTTTAAGTTGCATCACTTTCCTATTCTGGAAGTTTGAATTAGTTTCAACATATTTTTTGTAGCTTTTTATTCTTCTTTGCCTTGTAGTATTATTTTTCTCTATTCATCACATGTCCCCTTTTACCATATCTCTATATTTTTGTCTTCATCACATGGGTCTTTTAAAACCTCATGCCTCCCATAAATGTTGCAAATATTAAAAACGAAATATAAAAGCATGACTCATGAATGATCCAAGTGGATACCCAAAATCAAAGCAACAGTTCTTGGGCTTCTACGTACCTAACGTGGACACCTGAGGTTCGAGATCATTGATTTTGAAAAAGGACAACAACTAACACACCGGATTTATGGCCCTATATGAGTAACTCCCTAATTGTAATGATTTATGGTCCTATATCATAGGCAGACTTTAGGGATAGCGCCGTAGCAGTGTGATGCTGTATGCCCATGTTCAAAGAGGGAATTAGGGATACAAAGTATACTGCCTATCTTGGACGAGTATAACCAGGAATCCAGGACAAGCATATGATTACTAATTTGTTTCGAGCCTTTTACATCTTACATAGGGATGCCAAGTTTGTTCTGCTGACATGTTTTATCATTTTGTTTTCTAGATTTTCAAATTTTAGTAATTGGGAACTGCAATGAAACTGAATGCTATCAGTTACGATTAATGTCAAGGATTTAGGATGAGTTTAATTATTTTACAGTCGTTGGAAGGTCAATTGACATGCTAATTATTTTGAAGTCATTGGAACATTCAAGTTTAGAATGATATACTCTTCAAATTTAGGATGAGTTTAATTATATAATAAGAACCAAGTCTACAAACTAAAAGCTTTGCTGAGCTTTTGTGGTCTCACATATGATATATAGCTTTTTATTTTGTCAAGAGTTAATCTTAGGTTTTATTCACTATTTGGGGTCGTTAGGTGGTATACTAGGTTCTTTCTGGTGAGGATCTTTGGACTCTTGAGGGGCCCTGTCATGAATGTAGCCTTCACAGGTTATAGTGGGTTTCACCTCGGTCAAAACTCCAGCGAGTTTCTTAAGAGCTGTAGACTTACTTCTCTTTACCTTCAGTACTTTCTAATATCCTTGGGAAAGGGTCTTACAAACCTACTTATTGATACGAACACACTTCAAAATGAATTGCGTTTACGATAGTTGAATGATAAACTACAAGCCTCCACTTAAAGTTTACGATTCGGTTTATAATTAAGGAAATGAATCTCCACTCTCTTCCTCAATTACGGTTTTAATTAACAAAGAACGAGAATCTCCACTCTCGAATATGTCAATTAGGTTGACTTTCTCGTAGTTTGACCTCCCAAGAAAATCGGTTCAAAGATAGAGTAAAAACCTCGGTTTTTAATCTTTAACACAACGTGTTTTAATTTGAAGCACAAAGCTTAAATTTCAATTATCCAAATCTGATTTTCATTTATGATCACCATTTGATATATATTACAAGCTAATCACTCCCAAAAGATCTAAGTACTTAAAAGATTAAACAAAGCAATAAACAACAAATATCTCTAATCTTCCAACAAAGGTGTAAGAGGAATAGTGTTGTTGTGTGTTTTGTTGACTAAAAGGGAAGGAGGGCCGGTTTTCCACACCAAGTGGATGGCCTCCCTTAGCTTGCAACACAAGCTCCATAAATATCTTCAAGGACCTCCTTTCACACGCCCCAAGTGTAGATCGCATCCCCAAGCATATTTCGTGGATATTACAACTTACGCTACGCAAAATAATTTCGGTTTTACAAAAACCGAAAATTACAAAAAACGTTAATTAAACTAACTCGCTTAATTAACTTCCTTTCCTATGTTGCTCAACATGATTAAATTAGTACTAATCCTTAAACCGTGAATTTCTCCCTTGTTGTGATTGAGATTAGTACTTAGTAGAATTTCGGAACTAGCAACTAGTTTCGGATCATCCTCTCCTTCTTCAAAAGGAATTGTCCTCAATTCTTGCACATCGTTATCTTCGAAATAGGGGGATAAGTCCCCTACGTTGAATGTGGCTGCCACGCCATAGTCTCCGGGAAGGTCTATTTTGTAAGCATTATTTCCGTAGCGTTCAAGAACCTTGAAAGGTCCTTCAGCTCGGGGCATGAGTTTATGCTTTCTTTTACTTGGAAACCTTTCCTTCCTCAAGTGTATCCACACCAAATCTCCCGGAGCAAACAACCTCGGTTTTCGGCCCTTGTTTGTTTTTTCTTGTACATTTCATTGGCCTTTTCGATGTTGGCGCGGATTTCTTTGTGAACCTTCACCATTGTTTCGGCTTGTTGCCTAGCATCCCCGTGGACATAAGAGTCCTTAGGCAACGAAATGAGATCAATAGGTACATACGGGTTTACCCCATATACCACTTCGAACGGTGAATGTCTTGTTGCAAAAGTGGGAGTCCTATTGTAAGCAAATTCCGCGTGGCATAGCTTGACATCCCAATCTTTCCCGGTCTTGCTCACTAAGCCCCTTAACAAGGTGCCTAGAGTTCGATTTGTCACTTCTGTTTGACCGTCAGTTTGGGGGTGATGTGAAGTACTAAACAAAGAACTTAGTACCCATCATCCTCCACGGGGACCTCCAAAAATGACTCAAAACTTGCTATCTCGATCCGAGACAATAGTTTTTGGTATTCCATGTAGACGGACAATTTCCCCGAAATATAAACAAGAAACGTTAATAGCATCTTCGTTTTTATGGCAAGGCACAAAGTGTGCCATTTTTGAGAAACGGTCCACCACCACCATGACCGAATCCTTTCCTCTTTGCGTTCTCGGAAGTGCAACGATGAAATCCATACTAACATCCTCCCAAGGCCTCTCCGTGCGCAAAGGAGTATACAACCCCTTATGAAACGTGCTTTTGGCTCTTTGACAAACTCCGCAACGAGCCAAAACAGGCGTGCACTTCCTTGATCATATGAGGCCAAGAAAAATGTTCTTGTAATAATTCCATGGTTTTGTAACGCCAAAATGGCACCAAACCGCCACCATGAGCCTCTCTTATGAGCAAATCACGAACGGGACATTTGGGAACGCAAAGTTTGTTCCCTTTGAACAAGAACCCCTCCATTTGATGATAATGGTCTTTTGGACCATCTTTGGTAGCCTCAAACAGATCTCGTGTCCCCTCATCAAGAACATAAAATTCTTTAATTAGTTCAAACCCAGTACCTTGGAATCCACCATATTAAGCAATACGTGTCTCCGAGATAAAGCATCGCCTACCACGTTAGCTTTCCGGCCTTGTACTTGGCAACAAAGTTGAACGATTGTAAGAACTCTACCCATTTAGCATGCCGAGCACTAAGCTTATGTTGTCCATGAATATATTTCGGTGATTCATGATCGGAATGAAGAACAAAAGCTTGTGGTCGTAAATAAGTGACTCCAATGATTAAGAGATCTAACCATGGCGTAAAACTCTTTATCATAAGTGGAATAATTCAACTTAGCTCCGATTTAATTTTTCGCTAAAATACGCAATAGGCTTGCCACATTGAATCAAAATGACCCCAATACCCGTTCCACTTGCATCACACTCAACTTCAAATGGTTTTGCAAAATCCGGTAAAGCTAGGATAGGCGTTTTACACATTCTCTCCTTTTACAAGCTCAAACGCCTTTTGAGTCAGCGTCCTCCATTCAAATTTTCCATGTTTAGTGCATTCCGTTATAGGAGCTAATAAGGTCTTGAAATTGTTTATAAACCTCCTATAAAACGAAGCTAAACCATGAAAAGACCTCACCTCGGTGATAGTTGTAGGAACCGGCCAAGAAGAAATTGCTTCAACTTTGGATGGATCCACTTTCACCCCTTCATCCGAAATGATGAACCCAAGGAAGCCCAATCTCTCGTTGCATGAACGTGCACTTTTCAAGCTTCCCATACGGTTTTTGTTCTCTCAAAACTTCGAACACTTTTTCGCAAATGATTTAAATGATCATCCTTGTTAGACCGAAAACAAGAATATCATCCAAATATACAACTACGAACTTTCCCAAAAATGGCCTAAGTACTTCATTCATTAATCTCATGAAAGTACTAGGGGCATTCGTGAGACCAAATGGCATAACCGACCATTCATACAACCCATACTTCGTCTTGAAAGCCGTCTTCCACTCATCTCCCTCCTTCATGCATATTTGGTGGTATCCACTTCTCAAATCAATTTTCGAAAACAACTTGGATCCACTCAACTCATCTAGCATGTCATCTAATCTAGGGATGGGAAATGCGTACTTTATGGTGATGTTGTTCACAAAGACGGCTATCAATACACATCCTCCATGAACCGTCTTTTTTTGGCACAAGCAAAGCCTGGAACGGCACACGGACTCTTCGCTCTCCCTCACGTAACCCTTGCCCATCAACTCACTGATTTGGCTTTGTAATTCCTCACTCTCTTTGGGATTACATCTATAGGAAGGCTTATTTGGAATTGGTGCTCAGGGAATGAGATCAATTTGATGTTCAATTCCACGTTTTGGGGGTAGGCCATTTGGTAGGTCATTAGGGAACACATCTCCAAACTCCTCCAACAACTCCCTCAAATGCGGATCCTCAACGTTCACTCCCTCATTCACCTCCTTGGCAACCGGAATATACACCAACCGATTTTCCTCCAACTCCCTCTCAAATCGTTTTCTCCCTAAGAACACGCCACTACACATCGGGTTTTCTTTTGGTGTTGGTTTTGTGTTTCGGATTTTTGAAGGAGGTAATGGTAGTAAGGTTTTGATTTTGCCATTCTTGTTCACCTTATACACATTCTTAAAACCATCATGCATCACCTTGCGATCAAATTGCCACGGTCTACCAAGTAGTATATGGCACGCAATCATAGGGATTACATCACATAGAATTTCATCTTCATAATTTCCAATTGAGAATGTGATTAAAACTCTATTTTTTACCCTTACTTCACTATCATCATCTAGCCATTTCGGTTTATAAGGAATTGGATGTTTAGTCATAGGTAATGCTAACTTCTCTACAAGTTCGAGTTGAAGCTACATTAGTACAACTTCCACCATCTATGATCAAATTGCATAGTTTTTTTTTTCACTAGGCATTTCGAATGAAAAATGGTCTCCCTTTGTTCCTCATTTTCGGCCACCACATTTGAGTATAAGGACCTCCTAATCACTAAGGTTTCACCCTCCATTTCGGGATTGCACACGTCCTCCTCATCCTCACTTCCATTTTTATCATGTTCCATCTCTAAAAGAGATTGTCTTTCCAACTCGTCTATTTCGTTATATCTCTTATGGTCATGATTCTTTTAGTCGGACAATTAGCTTGGTAATGGCCATAGCCTTGACACTTAAAACATTTTACTTTTAAGGTTTTGTCATCTCCGACTTTCTCCTTGTCTTTCCTAGTGAAATCGGGTTTTTTGTTCTTATCAAGATTACTAGTACTAGGATTAACTTTGAAAGTACTAAATGGCTTGGAATAAGACTTACTTACTTCTTGGTTTCTTCTTTTGGCTATCCATTTTGAGAGCCACTTTGCAAGCTTCATCGAATGTGAGGTATGGGAACACCTCTACTTTCTCACGCACCTCTTCATTTAGGCCTCCTAAGAACCGGCCTAACTTTTGCTCCTCCATTTCTTCGATTTCACAAACAATGGAAAGTTTCTCAAATTCCTTGATGTACTCCTCCATGGCGCATGGCGCCTCGCTTGAGTGTGGACCATCTAACATACTTGATTTTGTTTGTAGTTAGTTGGAACAAAACGTTTCCTCAGTGCTTCTTCAATTTTTCCCAAGTAGCAATCTTGGATTTGTTCTCCTTCACCCTTTGCCTCTTCAATCCTTCTAACCAAATGGATGCATATTTGGTTAGCTTCAATCTGACCACCTTGTATTTCTTGTCATTCGGAGTGTCTTTGTAATAAAAAAAAACGCTCCAAAGAACGTTCCCATTCAATGTATAATTCCGGATCACTAGCTCCATCAAAATCCGGAACTTCGATTTTCAAACCCCTATCATCGCCCCTAGAACTCCTTTCTTCCTCATTGGGTTTCTTCTTAAACAATTCTAAGGTTATCTTTGCCATCATGTCGTGTAATGCTTCGTTTTGCTTAGCTAAAGCTTCTAGCATCGCATCTCGTCTAGCATTATCATTCATTTCATCGTCCATTTCAGAACTCAGCTCTTGATACCACTTGATACGAACACACTTCAAAATGAATTGCGTTTACGATAGTTGAATGATAAACTACAAGCCTCCACTTAAAGTTTACGATTCGGTTTATAATTAAGGAAATGAATCTCCACTCTCTTCCTCAATTACGGTTTTAATTAACAAAGAACGAGAATCTCCACTCTCGAATATGTCAATTAGGTTGACTTTCTCGTAGTTTGACCTCCCAAGAAAATCGGTTCAAAGATAGAGTAAAAACCTCGGTTTTTAATCTTTAACACAACGTGTTTTAATTTGAAGCACAAAGCTTAAATTTCAATTATCCAAATCTGATTTTCATTTATGATCACCATTTGATATATATTACAAGCTAATCACTCCCAAAAGATCTAAGTACTTAAAAGATTAAACAAAGCAATAAACAACAAATATCTCTAATCTTCCAACAAAGGTGTAAGAGGAATAGTGTTGTTGTGTGTTTTGTTGACTAAAAGGGAAGGAGGGCCGGTTTTCCACACCAAGTGGATGGCCTCCCTTAGCTTGCAACACAAGCTCCATAAATATCTTCAAGGACCTCCTTTCACACGCCCCAAGTGTAGATCGCATCCCCAAGCATATTTCGTGGATATTACAACTTACGCTACGCAAAATAATTCCGGTTTTACAAAAACCGAAAATTACAAAAAACGTTAATTAAACTAACTCGCTTAATTAACTTCCTTTCCTATGTTGCTCAACATGATTAAACTAGTACTAATCCTTAAACCGTGAATTTCTCCCTTGTTGTGATTGAGATTAGTACTTAGTAGAATTTCGGAACTAGCAACTAGCTTCGGATCACTTATGGCCTTCTACAAAGATAATTTATGTTGCATTTCGTGAATGCTGTGATCTTTGACCCCTATTGGATAACTGGAGGATTTTTGCTTTAAATTTTTTGATAGTCTTTCACCACCCCTAGAGCACCTTACAAAATAGCCTCTAGGATTTTGCTGGTCAATAATATCTTTAAGTGAACCAAGTGGTAAGTCTTTCCTAAAACTCATGCCCAGTGTTCCCTAATTCCCCCGCGAATTGCGAATTGAGAAAAGCGAATTATGGTCGGTTTTGGTTCGTTTTTGGCCCATTTTGGGCGAATTGGCGAATTCAAAAGGCAAATTAGATAGCGAATTAGGTAACACTGCTCATACCCATTAATCCCATTAAAACTCTTGGTTCATGTCTCTTCATGATCAATATCAATCCCTGGAGATTCTGAGATGTTGCTTAGAATATGTGAAGTATCCTTGCTACCTTTGAAAATCTGCATGGTCGTCAAAAAGGGTCTCATAGACACTTATTCTGGCGTTTGCCAAAGGCAATCGACTTAATCAGTATTCCGTATAATCTATGGCCCTTAATTCCATTGGTTGGCTCCCTCTTATTTTCTTTCATATTAAATGGCCTTGAGATGTGTTTGTATGAGTTGGTGGCCGATGTAAATTTCAGACAACATGCAAATTAGAGGTACTCGGGACATCCATTCATTTTCTCTATACTTGGGATGCTGGGTGTTCACATAGACATCCTTCATGGTTGTTTCTTGGTATACTCAGTTTTGTAGGATTCTGAACATTCTCCTGAGGTCTAGCTGTTTCATGTCTAGGAGGACTTGAGAAACATTATGGTAAATGGGTGTCCTGTAACAGACCTTCATTTCAACATTTAGGGCACTTAGGCTATATGTTGGCTATTGCTAAGGATAACTGGTATCATTGACTAGGGGTGGGAAACCACAGATAATGTTTAGGTAGATTCCATGTTACTTAGAATTCGTTCTAATTTCCTTTCTTTGAACTGGTCAGAATTTTTCTCAACTTCTGTTGGCCCTAATCTGAACTGATCTTAACTTTTATACTTGTAAGCTGAGCTCGGTAGCTCTTAATACTTATCAGTCTTTATCTATACTTATTGGACCTTATCCGAAATTTTCTTCTAAATATGAAAACTAGAACGCCTTGGTCTCAGGTGTGGATCCGCATGATGGCATGAGTATGTATCTAGGTGTCAGAGTTGCCAATTCTCAAAATTTTGGGACACAAGGACGTTATCCTAAATGTGGATATACTTGAGGAGTGTGAGATTCATAATGTTCATTTATATGTAAATATCTTATATTGAATTTGATAATACAGAATTAATTCTATAATTTCAATTTTCTCAACGTTATTTGCCTGCAGCCTAAAGTTATGCAAAAGTCGTGAAGTGAATAGACTGGCTACGAAAAAAGGTTAAGAATAAAGGCCATGAACTAAGATGAGGATGAATTTGCATGTGTTAATGTTGCCATATGGCCCCTATATATTATTGGGTGGAGTAAATGGTGAGTCAAGCCAAGCCAAATCTTGGCATGCTGGACTTCAGTTTGGTTTACTGTTGAATCATTTCTGTATATTGCTTTACAATGGAAGCCTAACAAGTAGCTAGAACAGAGGCACCACGTGGCCTGTGGCATGTGGATACCGCAAGGAGCAGATATCAATTTCCTATCGAACATTATTGGGAATGGAATGCATCATGCATGGATATATAAAGTGATCAATAAAAAACAGAGGTAGGTCTTGACCTTGGAGTTTTCTGTGTTCCACATCACTGTGGGATCAAGGCTTGGTTTCTTATCTTTTCATTCTTTTGCAGTTGTTATTAATATTATTACTACGTCTTATTCAGATGTTATTCACTATGATATGTTACTAACATCCGTGCTTGGTGTAATTTTATGATTATATATGTGCTTTCAAGGAAGGCTTTCTAATTGTAGTAGAACTTGGTGGCTTGATTTATAGCCTATAGGTGGGTAAGAAGTTCATTCTAAAATCATGTATATAATGTTGTTTTCACCATAGCCACAATTGCTGGAACTTCTTGGATTGTTTGAACCGAAGGTTCTTTGCTGGAGTTTCTGGGGTCAGTCTTTGAATCTTTACCTTGTAATTTATCATGAGAAAGCTGATTTCTTCTTTATGTAATGAGAAAGTTACCTAAGTTTCCTTCGTTCAATTGTCAAACTTCTTTTCCCGAGTCTGATGTTGAATTCCATAATCTTTATTGCACTCTGAGTTATCTCTTTCTGATAAAGTGTTGAACTGGCAGACCTATGGATTATGAGGTCCTGATTTGTCGAGACGTAGTAGTATTAACTAGTTTTGTTATATAACTAGTAGTGATATCTGATGTCAATTGCCATATTTTTACACTTGACCTTTTACTGATTGGAAGGGTTGTATGAGCGAGTTGGTAAACTATAAAGCTCCTTGGAGAATTTAGTTTTCTCATGCTTAATAACTTGTTTCATTGGTGGATTTCATGAATCTGAGTATGTGATCATGGTAGCCAATCGCCTGTTCAACATGCTATGAAAGTTGATTGGATATAGCCCAAATTGTTTCTGATCAGTAATCAATGTTGCCTGTATTCTGTCAGTATCCATAAACTAGAAAGCAGTAATTTTTTATGTCACATGCTACGCAATTCCTCTCTTTATTCTACACATGGCTTGGCTTTTGCAATTTCATTATTAATATGAGATACATTATCAGATGGCAGATGCTATTGTACTAGGAATTGCTAGTGAACTCTATGCTAGTGGCCACAGGTATATTCTGTATCTTACATTGTAGTGGCCGAACATTGGGAGTCAGGAACTTTACGTTCTTGCTGTATGTGTATTGTATAGCTTTGCAATGTCAAGTTCTGATTGTGGGGAGACATTTCAAATATAGCACTCCCGCTTCTCCCCTCCAACAAAGGAAAAACATATGATTTTACTGTTCCAGGGTAGAACCTGTACCCAACAACAATTATTTATGTGGATTAATCATTTGCTGTTTACATGCTTGTCCCTCCCCCTTTTGTCTATATGACACCATCCCAGTCTCTTAAGTCTTTGTTTAGGAATTGAATACTTTCTGGCTTATCATTTTTATTATTACATGCTTTCCCCCTTGCCCTTTTTTCTCCATGACACAATCCACGGATTTAAGATCTTACTTCTTTATTTGGGGTATGTTCTGCTTCCTTTTATTGCAGGACTTTTGGTCGAAGTGGTGAAGTATTATAAAGAAAATCTTAATTCTTCTGCTTGGACAAACGAAGGTATGTTGTCTGCTATCTGTGTATTCTCTAAACTGGGCATTTTTTTTATTGCAGGTTTGTTCAGTCAAAGTGATAATACCTTGGTTCTTCTGCAGGGACTGGTGGGGTTATGCTGTATCTTTTATGTTATCTTAAGAAGTTATGCAACTTTTGTTCTGGAATCTGGATATATGCAAATCCCTCATTATAGATAATTTCTTGTGGTTTCTATTTTTCTAGAATGGGGAATTATTGATATATAAGAAACACAATATATGGTAATCATGAGGATTTGTTGGAACATATAAGCCTTGTAATAGGAGATATAGAGATGGGAGTTTGAAAGGCACTTTAGTAAAGGCTGCATATCAGGCTTTATAAGAGAAAGGGCATCCTAAAGGAACGAGCTGTCTTTGGGGGTTTCAACTTTGAGGCCTATATCCATGGTTCAAGGGTTCTAGGAAAACGTGTAGGCCAGGTGTGAATATGTAGTCATAACAAGTTTTGTGTGTATCTTTTCAACTGGGGGAAACTGGAGATCTTTTTCATAAGATTTACCTTCTGATGGATCCAAATTCCAAGGGCCAGCTGGTGATACTGATACATGACGCCTGCAGGCAACCCTGCACTCCATAAGTCCAGAATAACTAGAGTGGGATCGTGTCTTAAAACTTGCTTTTTAGTGGCTCGAAGAACTGAATGGTGATGCTATGTTTAATCTTTCATTAAGCAATCTTCAGGCCAAGTTTGAGTAATCGGTGAGGTGAAATGATTGAGGTCACTGCATCGAAGGCTATGAATGTTTAGGTAAAGGAGATCTGAGGATCTTTTTAAAAAGCAGCTGCCTCATGAGAACTCGTAGGCTTGTAGCTCAAGGACCCTGTTTGATACTTGAGTTTCTAGTCTGAGCTTTAGCAGTATCGACTGTTTGGGCCTTTATGCCATTTAGTTAAGGATCAATTCATAGAGTGTCCTAGTACCATAAATTATATTAGGCCTACTTTCTTCAATGGTCTTGATTGACATAGTGGAAGGCTACTTTGTAAATAGGGAACTAGCAGCCATACAGGGTTTGACAAGTATGACTTAGTAATTTCTGGAGATCATCTATATCTTCTCATATCATTTTTCCCCTGGTGATTGTAGACTTTCCTTCAATTCCTGATGAGATCTCATAATATGTCATATGAACCTTAGTTATGGCAATTTTGGAGGACAGTCAATTAGGGATCCCATATCACCTATAGTCCTAGTGCTCCTTTGGATGGCCCCAAGAAGTTTCTTCAATTTCCTTGTAGATTGTTTTGTGCCCTGCAAAGGCCTCATGGGTGTGAACTATATATAACCTTAGAAACAGGTTAGTGTGCTAACTGATAGTTAAACAGGTTAAGTGTTGGGAAACTGTGTTTAACATTTAGGTTAATTTATGGCTTTTAGACTGGGGCAGTAGCGTCCACAGGAATTTGAAATACAGATTTGGTTCTGAAATTCAAATTGCCTCAACCTTAATTACTTGAAGCATTGAACTTTTAAATTTGAGCCAATCCACATCTCAGTGTGCTTGAGTTCAGCTGTGTTACTGTTTACCTAGTATTAGTTATTAATTGGTGTTCTTGAACTTATAAATCCAATGCAGTATCTCTTCTCTAATTCAACCTTTCACAAATGGAAACACTAAACAGGCATTTCCCAAGTCGCCACTGGCAGAAGCAGATATAGTTCTACATGGTCTTAGAAGTTTATTAGCCGATATTAGGATTAAAATGAATGAAAATATAAGTTCATTTTAGAAAAGCAGAAATACACATCTTAACCGTGCTAAACAGTTTCACACAACAGTGCTAGTGTGCTATGCTGGAAATTTGTGCAATGAACTTTCTGTAAAGCTTCTATTGGGATTTGGAGTTGATGATTTCATTTTATGGTGCAGAAGTAATTTGCTGAACAACTAATGTCACTTCTAAGGGTAATATTGTTTTCCATAGGGTCGAAATATTCTTCTATACTTCTTTGCATTATCTATGCTGTTAATTTTTTATGTAAGAGCAGCTGCTTCCTGCTCTGGCCTCTGGGCGATGACTAAAGCATTCAATTTTCTCCATTACTCTTCCCAACTTTTTTTCCTGGAGGCTGCTTGAGATTATCAGTTATCGCCTGAACTTTTGCGATTAAGTGGCACATCTGTTAAGAACTTGGGATGCAGAGGTCCTAATCTATTGAGATGTCATGAATTACTGAATTAGTAACAACTAACAAGCATCTGATGCCAAGTTTATCTGGCAAAATTGTACTGTGCAGCTGTGCTCCATGTTACTGCTTTGAATGATGTATAAATTGGTAGGTGAACTATGAAGCTTATCCTTCAAGAATCTTGTTTTTTTGAGTGTGGTGAGTAGTAACTTGTCGAATTAGTGGATACCACCAACGTGAATCGGTCCATATGATTGCAAATAAGCAGTAATCTAGAGTTTTTTATTTAGCTTTTGTACCCATGAACTTGAAAAGAAGATCAATAGAATTGTTTCCAAGACTGGTCATGACAATGTGTTACATGTCACTTCTGAACATATCCTCACTTGGTGATATGCACAGCTTGGCTTTTGCAATTTTATCATTAGTATGGTGTTAATTGGTAATGAGGTAGATTATATGTGATAAAAGTCAACGCTGGTGCTATTTACTTAATGCAATGAACTGTTAATGAAGTTTGGTTGATATTAATTTCACCATTTTTAAAGCCTACAACCATCTAGCATCACTGCACTTATGCTTCTTGAGCTTAGAAATATTTTAGCATTGTTTTGCATGTAATACTTCTATATCATGTTTTTTTCATTAGTAGTATTTTCTGTTTGTGTGTGTGTTGGGGGGGTCGTAATTCCTAAATTACTGCAGTGCATGAATTGCTATCAAGAACAGGTAAGTCCTTTTTGCATCACATCGTCCTATACCTAATATAAGCAAATAGTTCTTGTCCTTCTTGGCTGTATACAAGTTGGATGCGTGTTTTAAAATGCTTCTATAAATTCTGTATTCAGGTTTTCGAAGTCCGGAGTTGCAACTGCTTTTGCAGGCTCATTGATCATTGATAGACTTGCATGGTAAATACACTAGAATTTCTGATATCCTCTCTCTAAAACATATATCCTCTGCCTTCTCTCTAAACACAAACCAGCCCTAATCCTAGGAACTCGCCGGAGTTCCAGCCGCGTAGGTATCCGGCGGGTTCTCCGGCGAGTTCCTTTGTTCCTTTTCATCGCCTTTTCGTTTTTCTTCGTGGTTGTTTTCATAGGTTTATGCGTTCTTGCTCGCCGTGAGCAGCGACAATTCCGGCGGCCTCCCTTCTGGTTTCTTAGTGGTTTTCCTAGGTTTCGGTTTTCGGTTTCGTTCTTAGCGGTGGTAAAGCTAATCTCCGGCGGTTGTCAGCTCCCCCCTTCCCCTCGTCGCACCACCGCTCCGCCTAGTTTTTCGTCAGTTGGTTTCCCCTTTCTCTCGTCGCACCAACGCTCCGCCTAGCTTTTCGTCGGTCAGTTTCCCCTCCCCCCTCCCCGTGGTCTCTGTTTGGGCTTCCCATTCCCCCTCCCCTGGTTAGTGTCTCGTAGGTCAAGTTTTGGGCGTCCCATTCCCCCTCCCCTTTTTAGTGTCCGGTGTTGTGGGCTTCCCCCTCCCCCTCCCCCTCCCCGTTAGTGTACGGTCAAGTGGTTGTCAATTTGGGCTCCCCCTCCCCCCTCCCCTGTTAGTGTTGCGTCCCCCTTTAGGTTCCCGGTGGTTGTGCGTTTACTTCTCCCTTCAGTTTAGGTATTTGCATCCTGTTGTTTAGTTTTGGCTGTGTTAGTATGCCTTTGTTGTTTGTTAACTTCTGCTGCTTGATACTTTTGTTCATTGCTGGAGGTAATCTTGATCTTCAAGAGGTTGGATCTGGTTTATGTAGTTGGTAGGGTTTGCATGGCAAGAGATTTCATGGACGGGGTTTGTTTTGTCCGATTTTGAAAATCGGATGGTTCTTCGAGATCTAACCATGGTTAGATTTCAATTTCGCTTGGTAATGATTTCATCAATCATTGCCTTGACAAAACGATATCTGAAGGCGGCTCCCCAATTTATCAATTGGGTTTATAGCGCGTCAACTCATTTGAGCTTCTCATCAAAGGAGAAGCCTGAAATACTCTTCCAAAAGGGTATTGAGTCACAAAGGAATTTGACTCTTCCAGGAAACCTGGTCGTAGAATCCCATGTGACAGAAGGTCAATGGGATTGGTCCTGTTGCGAGTTCCTATTCTCGCTGTTACTTTGTTGCCCCGCTTGTGAAATCAGCCCTCTCCTCTAACTCCTTTCGTCAGGGTTATGGCGATCATCATCCACCAGTAGCGGAGTTGCACTACAGTTATCTATCAACTCAGACCTCCAGATCGAGCAGTTTTATCCTAGTTCAAGTTATTTATGTTTATGTTTTTGTAATTGTTTTGTAAGAGCGAGTATCGCTCAGGTTAGTTTCTTTGTGTTTGGTTGTAATAGCGTTAGGCTGTACTTCCGTAATTAATTAATGCACATTTTCCCCGTTGTCAAAAAAAGAAAAAGATCATTGATAGACTTCGGATTCATCAGTCTGGAAAACTCACAGTATAGCCTGTTCTCATACAGTTCCAGTTCATTGTGCTGATTGGTTGGAGAAAGCAGAGGTTTCTTCTCTGTTTGGTCTCATACTAACTACTAACTTCGTGGAATTTGGGCTTTGAACAATGACCAACAATTGGTATATTTACATTTACATCTTACTGTTTTATAAAGTTGGTCTCATTTTAATTTTCTTCTCTTTGCTCCATTTGATCGCTCAAGATTGTTGTCGCTCGTTTTGGTTCCATTATTTATTCCTTTTCTGGACTCAGGCATCTCAAGACCCAAGACACTCGTAGAAGAGAGTAGAAGTTTTAATCCAACTATTGTGCAAGACTTGTTTTCCGTTATCTGTGAATCTTCTTGTATAAACTACTTCTGGTATAAACTTGTACTCAGTTAACTTCAAGTGAATAATGAAATCTGTGTTTTATACTGAGTTTTCTCGACTCCCACTGAACGTTTCTGCTTAAAGTTCCAAGTTTAGTCTGAATAGTAATTCTGCACAAATTTCATCATACTGTCCATTATGTGCCTTCCAGTCTTAGGCAGCACAAAGGGGAGAATTTCATGGTTTGAGTATCCCCATTGAATCTCATGCTAGCAAGAAACTTGTCAATAGTTCAGTTATTATTCACCTGTTCCTGCTCAAGCTCTTGTATCCACTCGTTATTCCCATTCTCTTTGCCGTTTCTTAAGAAAGTAACGAATAAGCGGGTGTTAAAATAACTCGTGTTTGTATCCTTACCGAAGCAATGGACTGAACTTCATTTGAAACTCAGGAATAATTCTACCTTAGCAGATCCTATGACCTCAGATACACTTGTTCAACGTTTAGCTTCTTCTCCAATCTCCACGACAGTCACAAGTTCTTTTCCATTCCCCTTGCTAAGCACTCTCGTTCTCCTTTACATGGAAGCTCTAACCAATCAAGTGGTTTTTCTGGTAATCTCGCATTCGTGTAGGAGCCATCACCATCTTCCTCTCTATGTTTGGTGTCGAATATGTTCGGAATCTAATCTTTTTCAATTGGAAAGTACTTCAATTACATTGCAACATTGCATTATTTACACATCTCCAAGAATGAAATGGACTGACCCTCTGCACCCTATGTATGTCTAGTTCATGACTTTTATGTGGTCACTCGGAAGGTTATCATGCTTCCCATAATTTTTCTTATATCTATATCAGGCACCTGAGTCCTGAGATGGAAAATCCAAGAATCCACTTTCTGATATGGGTTTTAAGTGTAACCTTCCTACTAAAGACTAACTGCAACAACTAATTATTCTTATAAGAAATTTATTCTACTAAAGAGCAATCTCACCAGTTCCCTAATTACAACTAATTGATGGCAGAAACTGACCATAGCTTTCTTTCGTGTGCTAAATAATTTTCGGTAAATCAAACAATGAAAACAAGTTTTTCGAAAAATAAACAGATTATGTAACCTAATTTTTCAATTATTTGCTGTGCAAATCTGATTCAATATATTAACCTCAGTTCCTAGCTGTTTTAACTTTGATGGTTGACAACCAGATTCTAAATCTGAAGACTGAGATCATAATAATTCATTCTATCATCAATTTAAGTCAGAATGAGGTTGATTAGATCAATATTGCAACCTTCCTTAGAAGAAAATACAAGTTGCGGACAGGCTAGCTCACGATCGTAGGCATGGGTTCAATATTCTTGATGAAATTAAGCATTTTCTACTCCTCCCTAATTATTGTCAAGAGTTCCTATCTATGAATTGTAATCGGCTTTTTGCCATAACTTCTTAAGTTTATACTACCATTGTTCACCAAAAAAGAAGTAACAAAAAAAAGATGAATGTTGCAAAATGGAGAACCAAAGTATAGAGGAAAAATAAAATGATGTCATTTATATCATAACAGAAACTGAATCAATCAGCTATTGACTCAATTCCCATAAAACCTTCAACTACAACCTCCATTACAATATACTAATCCCTATCTTTTGGAAAACCCTAATTAAAACTACTTGACATTACATACACAACCCAATAACTCAATAACAACTCCAAATTCTTCCTAACTCCATACCAAATCTGTAACTTTCTAAGCCTTCTTTGGGGATTTAGTAGCCTTGGAAGGCGATTTCGGCTCCTTAGCAGCCTTATCTCCTCCAGCCTTCTTCGGCAACAACACCGGGTTTATGTTCGGAAGAACACCTCCATGTGCAATTGTCACTCCTGAAAGAAGCTTTCCGAGCTCGTCGTCGTTCCTCACAGCAAGGAGAACATGCCTTGGGATGATTCTGTTCTTCTTGTTGTCTCTTGCAGCATTTCCAGCCAACTCTAAAACCTTCATTTTTATATACAGATAACAAATGTTAAAATTCAGATCCAAAAACTTCACTTCATGAACAACAATGTTTTGAATAATAACTTAACTAGGTAGATATCACATTTTTCTGATGGTTAGATTTGATTAACATAAATTAATTTCATACAACAAAATTGGCTGAAACTAAATTCACACCGCATCTCTATTATGAATCCTTTAGATTAGGTTAAAATCATGTTCTTCTAATCGTTAGATTTCGAATACAAATATTAACATCAGCTACAATTTGACATTGACTTGCAGAAATTAAGTTCATACAACAAAATTGGCTGAAACTAAATTCAAACCACGTCTCTATTATAAATCCTTTAAATGAGGTAAAAATCATGTTCTTCTAATGTCTATTATAAATCCTTTAAATTAGGTAAAAATCATGTTCTTCTAATCGTTAAATTTCGAGAACAAATATTTACACAGCTGCACAACAAAATTGACTTAGAATAGTGAAAATCAAAGCGATTTAATCAGATGAATTTGAAATCTCAGAAAATGAATCATAGATCCAAATCGAGCAACTCTAAATGTAAAAAAAAAAGTTACGAAAACAGATTTTAAAGATCTAATTACAGATTTATAAAATCAAAAACAATTAACAATAACGAAAAAAGAGAGAGAGAGATTTATACCTCAGCAGCAAGGTACTCAAGAACAGCAGCCAAATAAACAGGAGCACCAGTACCAACACGTTGAGCGTAACGACCTTTCTTCAAGTATCTTCCAATTCTTCCAACTGGAAATTGTAATCCAGCTTTAACTGAACGAGAAACTGGCTTCTTCTTTGGACCTCCACCTTTCCTTCCTCCTGCTCCTTTCTTTGCCTTTCCTCCAGCAGTTGAATCCATTTTTTTGAAGCTTTCTCTCTCTAAAACAACAATGGAGTTTTTTTTTGTTTGTGGTGTGAAGATGAGAGAGAGAGAGAGAGGGAAAAGTTTGAAGAATTTGAAATGAGATGGAGTTTTGAGTTGGAGGGAGAGGTTTATATAGTGAGAGGTGAGAAGGTGGGGAAATGTTGTGAGGAAATTGATGTTGAATTTTGGCCGTTGGATTAGGTTTTGTATTGACGGATATGAGATTGTTTTGTCCGCGATCCGTGTGCTTTTGAATGGACCAATAGGAAGCGAGTAAGAAATTTTTTGAATTTTGCTTGGAAATTGGAATCCCGCTCACTAGTTTCCCTCTGTTGTTAAATTTTTTTCTTTTTACCGCTACTCTCCTCTTCAAGACTTCAACCTTAATATTTGGTCCCTAATTTCGAATTATCAATTTTTAAATGTTAGCACTAAATTTTCTCAATTATCAAAATATTACTAGTAGTGATCAATATTGGCCTAGCTCATGAGTCTTGGCATAGCCCAAAAAATATTCGAGTTTTCATAAGACAATCAATGGTGTTTTAAATAAAAGAAAGTCATATAAGGTAGTTTTTTATATAAAATATAGTATAAGGTGGTTATTTGTATAAGCTGACTTTATAGGAGTGATTATTGTAAAATATGTATAAATTCTAAATATACACTCTTTTTAGTAGCAAGTTTTTAGGTATTTTTAGGCGTCATGATATACTTCGTGCTAAAAGGGGAAATAAAGTTTAAAACGGTATATGCAGTGGTGCATTTAAAAGTGGAAGAGGTCTGCATCAAGAAACAGGTCATGAAAAGCTTGTTGACACACGTTATAGTTCTCA
Source organism: Beta corolliflora (assembly GCA_947648045.1). NCBI lineage: Eukaryota > Viridiplantae > Streptophyta > Magnoliopsida > Caryophyllales > Amaranthaceae > Beta > Beta corolliflora. Next base: position 126,486 of record CANSZD010002377.1, read on the forward strand.
TTATAAATAGTTTGTTAGTCATGTTCTCTTCATTAGTAGATACGCTCTAATATATTGATGAGGAAGGTATTAGGCATAGAGTCTCAACACATTGGCAAAGCACGAATTATGTAGAAGTTGATTGAATACTTCGATTTTGTTTTATCCTTGTATATATGATTTGTGAACGGCATTGCAACACAAGACCAAAATATTGTAAATGCAATTGACCAAGTTAACATAGGAAACGATTACAAACCATGAGAGATGCAAGTTGGGAATCTCGAATGGATGATGTTTCTTCGATCATTATGTGAAACTAACAAAAAAAAAATGTTCCCAATATGAATGAAATGTTCATTCTAACAGGAAAGTCAGAGCGTAAGGCACCAAATATCTCAAATTATTGTCGTCATCGTGGCGATAATTTTTTCCAAATATTGACTTTTTAAAAATAAGGACTTTAAAAAAAAATAGATCAACAATAGGGTTTGACGAGGAGACGACTAATAGTTTTACGTCTATTAACTCAATCTACGTTTTTTATAAGCAAAAACTACTCAAATTAGCTCAACTATTGGTAGAACAGGCAATCTTTGACACGACACGACAACATGGCCGAACCGACACAGATACAAAGTTATTGAGAGAAAACAAGAAGTTGACACGACGCGAAACCAAACCGGGCACGACTCATTTAGTTCAATTTGTCATATTATGCAATTATCCCACACTTTACATAGTTGTTAATAAATTTTGTAAACAACACGAGACCAAACACGAACACGACACGTTACGACACATTATCCATCTCTAACTATGGGGGTGTTATTTTCAACTTATTTGAACTTTTTTGTGATGTGTAAAACCTTATCTTTGTATAACTGAATTTATTTGAACTCATCATACCTTATTAGTCCTTATAAGACCATATCTAAACTTAATTTTACTTGTTTTTTTTGTTCTTATAAGAACTGAAAATAAGTTGAACATAACAAGGCCTATATTCAAGCGACGTTGCTAAAGGTGATATTAGGCCACTTGCAAATCAACTTCGGAATTATATCGTTGGTACGAGTTCAAAGAAAGAATTTTGTTAGTTAAAAGGGATGGGTGAACTTTCTTTTAAATCAGTGGAGACGAGAAAACATGTTTATTCAATGTTTTTTTTTCTCTTTAAGTAAGCTTTAATCCTACCAATTGCAACATCAAGTGTTGAAAGAGCTTTTTCTCCCATAAATTATGTCAAAGACAAGCTCCTAAATCGAATGGGTGATGAATGAGATCTTTGATAGTGTCACAAACGAAGATATTACGCACTATTTATATAAAATGAAACTTCGTTGAGGACAATTATCAAAAACCATGTTGAAAAGTGTATGTATATTTCATTGGAAAATTTGAGAACTTTTGGTTATTTTTGAATTATCCAATCTTTTGGCGGTGTTTTCTCATAATGGTCCTAGATGAATTGTGACCTTAACTTAAGGTAAACTTTTTTTTCCCCTCCTACTTGTTTCTCTATCATCCTCCTCCCCAATGCCGGATTAGCACAAGCCCCTAACCACCTCGGCCACCACGCATCCTCCCCTTCGAAATAGGCCCCGACCACCATCCCAACCACTAGCTCCACCCCTCATCATCCATCGCGAAATCAGCCTCCACCCTCGAAATTAGCTCCCACCTTGAAAACACCCCTTGCAAAACCATAACTTCACCTGTGGTTGGATTGGGAGCCGACAATAGGAGGCTTGTCATGGTGAGAAACGAAAGAATAAGGGAGTAGCCCTGTTGGATGGATGATGGCGTCAATGGTGGCTGCGAATGCAGCAGATTAGGGACGACTGGTGGCGTGAATGGTGGTAGTGGAATGGGAGGAGGGAGAAAAAAGGGGGTTGTGGAGGGTTAGGTGAAGAAGCAAGCGGAGGAGAAATCCCAAAAGAGATAGATAGAGGAGAGAGAATAGGGGGAGGGGGAGTTTTTTGAGGCCAGATTTGGGTGAGGTGGAAGGAGGGGGGAGGAGGAGAGAAAAAGCGGGGAGAGAGAGGGAGGAGGTGGGTGGAGGGGGTGCGAGGGTGGGAGTGGTGGTGGAAGGACGGAAACAGAGGGGGAGTGGGGTGGGTTTTGGGTTCGGGTTTGAGGTTGGGGTTGGGTTTATATGGCGTGAGTAACGAGGGAGGAGAGAGAAAGAGGCAGGGTTAGTGGGTGGTGGAGAGGGAGGAGAGATGAAGGTGGCGGTGGAATGGGAGGAGGGAGAAAGTGGGTCGTGGTGGCCGGTGGGGAGGACCGGAGGAGAGAGAGGGGGGATTTTCTCAAATAAAAAAAATGGACGGACCAATTAGAGTGTGACGCGTATCACACTTAACCTGTTATGCCGGTCACAAACAGGACAAGGACCATTATGACTTATGAGAAGACACCCCAAAAGATGGGACTGTTTTAAGAAAACCGGTCAAAGGTTGAATCATTATATTCCATTTTTCCTATTTCATTTTGGCTTTTTTATTCATTCTTACATGGATACTTGTATGATTCATGATCCTGTCATTCTGTTTCCCTATTCCAAATCACTCTGCTTGTTTCGTCTATAAGTATATTATTGACTAAAGATGAGGCAAGTACTTGCTGATTCGAGGGAAGTTATATATCTTATACTACTATCTTGATTCACTACATCTTGTTGCTGCCTTTCATGACTGTACAGCTACTATATAAGCAGAAGGTTGTATCCAAATCAAACCATGATTGAATTCATATTGAAGACGAAGAATCATGAGCTGAATGAATCTACTGCTTCTACGTTCAATCGACATCGGGGATCTTTAAAAACTTCTATTGCCTTTTATGTTAGAGATTGAATTCTCCAATTTTTATGATTCATGTCTCTTACATGAGTACATGACAACACATTCCATTCACCGGACTTGTCTGAAATCAAAAGTGTCTCAAAATGAAACGCTTATTCACAACCAGGGATAAAATTATAACAATGAGTAATATTATAACAGTAATTGGATAGCCGAACTCCCACTACTTTCAGTCATTTCCTGAACAAGGATAAATCATTACATGGTTCTGAGCCATCCCAAGCCAATGAGGTCAATGAACAATGGCAATATCTTTGTTATGTCATCTCTTCGGAGTTCCGACAAGGTTGATTTGGTAAAAGATTCTGTTTCCAAGGGCTAAGTATCATCAAATGGTACTTGCATGTCCGCTCTCGGAGTTCCTCATGCCGTGGTGATTGTTCCCCATGTCCTGGTAACTATTCTACAGGTGTGTTCTCTACACCTTTAGAAAAATGTAGGACAAAAATGTCCAAATTAGCTCCATTAAGCTACAATATAAGCTTCAATAAAGTTCCGATAAATTTTGATAAAATCAATTAAGTTCCAATAAGTATAGTGAGCGCACTCTACCTTTTCCATGGAAGAATGCATGCATGGAGGAAACATAAGACTATTGCTTGTGAGCATGATAAACGCGGATACTCCTCCCGTCCAATACCTGCATGGTAGCATGAATAACAGGTTCAAGTGGTAGCTTCAGGTTCATGATCTTCTATTGCTAGAAGTGCAAAAACGATGCAGTAATCTGTAAGGATCTGAAGCACGGTAATCTAACCTGACCATCAAGCTCTTTTAGAGCTGATGCAGCACCATCTTCAGAAGCAAACTTCACAAATCCATATCCTTTTGATTTTCCAGTGACATGGTGACAAATAACTCTAACTGCAAAACAAACAGAAGAATCAGCCAAAACAAGTACAAGAGGGGTAGGCCGTGTACAGGGAGCTCAAATTATCATAGCCGCCAGCACCCCCACCCCTTCTTCTACCTCGGTACCTCCCCCAGAGCAGGAAAGGGGCCTGCCGAGAACCATGTGTCCATGTATATTCAATTTACCATAAGTCATGTTACCTTCAATAATTTCACCATGTCCCGTGAAAGCATCTCGCAATACAGTTTCATTCGTCTCATAGGAAAGCCCTAAATCACAGAGGAAGCATAAGATTGAAACCTGATGAGTCAACAAAAAACATCCATGAGGAAACAAAAAACAATGCAATGAAACCATGAAAAGAAGCAGGGATGTCCAGGAAAAAAAAAGGCTGAACAAGGAGTCAAGCACCATATTAATTTTACGAAATTATCGGCTGCACAATGGCATACAAACAGATTGAAAATTAGGAGAAATGCGATAAATTAATCAAATAAAGAAGAGTAAAGGGGAAGACCACCTCCAACAAACAACTCGGTACAAGCATTACGAACTAGCTGAAGCATTGCGGGTGCGAAAGCTATATGTCTACGATACAACACTCCATTCAACATCATTTTGCTTAAATAATAGGGATTACTGGAGTTCTGTACTTCAATTCACTGTCAAATGACAAAACCAGTTGTTATCATCAAGCAGATCGACCATAAATGGTCAACTTTAAGGTTGAGCATAAAATGCAGATAAAATCCATGACAAATTTGAGTTTATAGGGATAAATTAAACCTACAAAAACATTCAACATGATCTGTAAGTAGTTATAGGGCTAACATGAAATTACAGGTGAAAGAAACAGAAACACAAATCTCAATTCTCAGGCAGTGCTAAAATCTGAATTTTTTTAAATTTGAGCTCGCAAACAGCATACTAGTACTAGTGAATGAAATTGAAAATTTCTTAGTCAAATATTTGATGCTAAACTACAAAGTGTAAATTAGATAGTAAAACTAGTCTTAAACAAACCTTCAATTCTTTTGGAATCGTCGAAAAAATCCTTCAAATTTCTTTCCACGAATGTTTAATTGATGCTGGAAATCGAACTTTGCAGATAGGTAAGAAATCTGGAATGAAATCTGTAGTCTATAATCTGTAGTATGAAGAGAGAAACGGAATTTCGCTTGTATTCGCAGCAAATTCTATGGATTGGAATTTGGAGAGTTAGGGTTACAAACTTCTTCGTTTCTGTTTTTTTCTTTTTTTTCCCATCCCTTTCCTCAAAATAATAGTAGTAGAAATTGTGGATTTGTGGGAATAGAATGAGAGCAAAGCTTAATTAGATGGTGCACAGTGCACACGCACGCTAGTAGTACATAGATCAGGGTGCGCACATGTACAAAGATAACAAGTCAAATGAATATGTACATGGACAACAAATCAAATGAACATATGTACATCTCGTTGCATACGTGTTCATTGGACGGCTTTGTGTTCATAATCTAATCCTTGATGCTCATCGTGCGTATGGTTCTCATCCTACGGACGTGGGTATGTACTAATTTGAGGAATGAAAGGAATAAAGTTTTCCATGAAATTTTAGGCTTTACTTCTATCTAGCAAAATATTTTGTCAATTACAAAAGTTTTGCTAGGCCACAGAAGTACCAATTATTCTATTACGTCATTAAAGTAATTTTAATTTATTTTTGTTGAACTTATTTTCAATAAACTTATTTTTTATGAATTTAACTTATTTTAACTAAATTTATTTTTGTTGAATTATTTTTACTTAACTTATTCATGCTGAAACTTATAATAGACTTTTGTTGAATTAAACTTATTTTTGTTAATTAGACTTATATTTGTTGAACTTATTCTAATTGAACTTGTTTTTGTTGAACTTAACTTATTTTTGTTGAATTTAACTTATTTTTGCTAAATTTAACTTATTTTTGCCGAACTAAACATATCTTAGTTCAAAGAAAAATAAGTTAAGTAAAGTAAAAATAACGGTTGAAGAGAACAAAGTTTAAGCCACTTTGAGTGGAAAGTGGCACTTGTAATGAGTAAATAGGTTTTGATCGTAATAAGATAACAATCCCTCGCTCCTATAATATAGTGTTAGTTTCTTTTTGCATTGTCTCCGAACGTATCTTTGACCTTCGATATCTTCAATTCGGTATTAATAAAACATATAAAAAGTTGATATTGTGACAATACACAACTACACATTGAGGTCAATCTAACAATATCTCACATGAGTATTTTTTTTATATATATACTTCTTTCGTTCCGAATTAAATGCAATAAATCCACTTTTACACATGTCGATGCATTATTTTGACCACAAATATCTATAATTACATATAAGTAAAAATTATTAAAATGACATTTTATGAAAGTACGTCACGAGACCAATCAAACAAGATCCACACTTGATTATGTTTTTCATTATGTATAAATCACAAATCTTAGTCAAAGTGAAAAGTGTGAATAGTGAAAAAGTGAAATTGTTGCATTTAATTCGGAACGGAGAAAGTAACAATGATAATTTTCGGTTAAAGATTTTGAAGTTTGACCCACAACAAAGCAAACAAGCATTATAATATGGGACGAAGAGATTAAGATATAGTTTTGATCAACAAAAAATAATTGAATTAGTATAACTGTTAATTAGTTCAAAATATTTGTGATGAGCAAAAATATTATAAATTTGAGCCTTAATCTCATATTATGTCTTGTGTTTTTTGTTTTGTTTAGGACAAGCAAACACAAGGAAAAAGATAAACTAAAAGTAAGAGATAGGAGCGATAGAGAAATTATTGGTGCTTCACTTATAGAGCTTTTGAAGGATCTTTCAGTCTTTAACCACAATCATAACTCAAGAGTAAATTCATAGAAAATAATAAATCAATTGGTACATCAAAACTTTTCTAAGCGTACTCAAGTTAAGTACCATTTTGTAGTTTTAATGGCACCAATAGAAAGAGATATGGGTACCAATATATCTTAATAAGGTTGCATTATGTTCACCTAAATTCTCCCAAACTTATCTATAAATTATCTAAATATATTTAACTTTATAATAATATGTTAAAACTTATCTAAACTAATGTGAACTTAACTGCACTTAACCTTAAGTTTATTTTTAAGGTGAATATAACACACCTTAGGTCCAATTTGAATTGTATCATATATAAATGTCTATAGTACGTAGCTTGGGAAAAGGAGTAGAAGTAAGTGAGAAATGCATTAATTAGGTGTGTCAACTATCCTCATTGAAAATACATTTTGAAACAACAAAAAGTTCTTATTTATTGTTGAGGAAAAAAAGAGAGTAGTTGGCTAGAAATACAATAGTGGAACTTATCCATAACATAGTACGTATTTGGAATATAATAACTCGATTATATATATATATATATATATATATATATATATATATATATATATATATATATATATATATATATATATGAGATATGTGGGTGTCTTCATGGAATGTTGTATGATAAAACATTACATAAAAGCGAACAAGGGAGTATTTGTTTTTTGGATTTGCCTTGTGAAGACCTTAATTTGGCGAGCAAAACCTGTTGACTAATAGTAGTCAAGTGAGGGTGTTGATGAGAAGGACCGCTCATATAGTTTTAGGGTTGTTTATTTGAGTTTTAAGCTATTGCACTGTTTTGGAATATGAATATTGGTTTCGTTTCAATAAGAGTTATATATTTATGTTAACTAGTTGTTGGCTCGGGCGATGCCCCTAATAATTTATCAATGTGAATTTGAAGTATTGAATCAAACACTTGAGAAAAGTGGAAAAAAAAAGAGTTATAGGCATTGGATTGTGCTTAGGAAGTGATCTTCCAGTTCCTATTAAATTTTCTACATAGTAAGTTATAATATAAATTATTCATCAATATAACATCGGTTTCAAGAGATTACATATATATAAATATATAATTACTTATAAAAAATATAATACAATCTTTTTTTAGATGTAGGTTAATGTGTAAGAATACAGCCGATGCAATGAAATGGTGTAGTAGTGTTAATTACAGTGGTTATAAAAAATTGAAGAGCGTTTATTTTAATATAAGATTGCTGAAAGGTAGGACACGCTATTATTAACAATAGCTTAATGAGAATTAATATATACATTTGTATTTAATTGTCTTTAAAATAGAAAATTATTTTGTCTTTAGATATATTCTTTTCCCCATAAAGACCAATATGAGATAATAGAGTAGTTGGTTAGTGCATTTATATCTCAAATGAGAGGTCATAGGTTCGAGTCTTATAACACACATTTTTATTGTTTAATATTTCTCATTTAATTGTGTGGCAGGAGGGAGTACATGTGGCATCATGACATGTTTTTGCCTTGGGTTTTAGATATATATATAGATATGGATGCGTGATTTCAAAGTTCGATTATAAGATAGTATTAAAACATTTAACAATATTATATAGTGGTAATATTCTCAAGTTTCCAATGGGAATTTATTTTACGGTTTTTTCACCATATACTCCCGATAAATTGGAAAATTCACCATATACTCTCAATGTTTCAGATATTCACCATATACCCTTGAGTTTTCGAAAACGTTCACCAAATGCCCTTTTCCTAACTGTCGTTAACTCACCATTTGCATTATTTACAATATTGCCACAATTAACCTAATTAACCCCTCCCTCCCCCCCTAACACCCTAATCCTAATGCCTAACTAACCTAACCCTATCCCTAACCACCACCACCACCACCCATCCCCCTTCCCTACCCAAACCACTTGCCTCCCCCCACCACCGCGCGCTGCCACCTCCGAACCACCGCAAGCACCACGCACATCTTGCCGTTGACGTCCTCCGACCACCATCGCACCCGTGTGCCACCCATCCGCTTCCCCAATCACACCCGTGCTCTCACGCCCCTCGCACTCTTTTTCTTTCTCTCACTACACCCTTCTCTTTCCTCGCTTGTTGGTCGCCACAACTGCGTCGTCGGAACTCCGCCCAAACGCCTCTGCGTCGTCTGGTTGCCGCGGTGATGCGCCGGTGTTCAAAGGGGACGGTGGGGCTGGGGAATTCAAAGGGGAAGGGTGGGGGGGGGTTGGGAAATCGAGGGGTAGGGGTTGCGGAAATCGACGGGGAGGGGGTGGGGGGCTGGGCTGGCAGGGGGAGGGGGTTGGGGGCTGCGGCGGTGGAGTTGAGGGGAAGGGGAGGGGGTGGGGGGCTGGGCTGGGGTGGAGGGTAGGTAGGGGGAGTGGTGGGGCTCGGCTGGTGGGCGGGCGCGGATGTTGTCGTTGTGCACCGCACTTTAGCCTAAAGATAAAATTTCTCCTACTCTCTTCTACACTAAGGTAGTATAAGTGGAAGTAGGGTCGTATCCACAGGGAAACAGGGGACGAGTTTAGTACTTAGCGTGATTCAAAACCTGAGATTAAGCTAAGGGTAAAACCTAATAATAATTACAAAGGGAGGTTTCAAGTAGATTTATAATTAAACTACAACTAACTAAGCATATAAACAAGATGAGAAATCAATATGGGAAGATCTTGAATCCGATTAACATCCACTTCAATTCATTATCGATCCTTGAACCTCCACTCTAATTATTTCCATAATTATCTATTGTCGAGAATTAATATCGTGTTCTCCTTATTCTTAGTTGAATAGCACGATCAGCGTGACTATAAAACTCTAACCAAAGGATAACCTAGTCCGATAGCGTCTAAGTTCAATCCAATAGCAAAGCAATAAACACAGAGAACCAACGGACTCGCTAACGTCATACAAGCGATAAACATTCAACAGTTAATTCAATTTCCCCAAGAAATAACCAAGATGATCTGCATCTGAGTTACTCCCTAGTTTGCTACCAATTGATAAAAGAATAAAACAATCCGATTCTATTCTTAAATCTAGCATTAGATTAATTACACAATCAAACTAGTAACATTCCTAGCATAATCATGCAAAAATCATAGAAAGCAAGCATAGAAATTAAACCATAATCAAAGAAAATAGAAAGAGAGGAAAGATCTCACAATAATGCTTGAAGCTCCATATTAATCTCGTTCAAGAACGGTTCAAGCTACAATTGGCATAGCATAAGCCAATCCCATAATTGAAATCTACAAAAACTAAACTAGAAAATAAAAACTAAAAGAGAAGACAACAAGAGAGGAGTGGAGTTTTGGAGACTCCCTCTCCTTGTGGCTGCTGCCCCCTAGGTCCAAAAATAGAGCTTAGTATTTATACTAAAGCTCATAAATCAGCCGACAATTAGACCGACCTAGGGGTCGCGAGGTGCGAAGTAGGTCGCACCGTGCGAAGAGTGTTCTGCCTACCGCAGAATTGGCTGGGCAAAACAGGTCGCACCGTGCGAAGCAGGTCGCGAGGTGCGAGCAAGCAGGTCGCGAGGTGCGACCTATCTCGCGAGGTGCGAGCTGCGCGCTGGGCAGGCTTGCTTCGAGCGCTGGGCGAGCATGTTGGGCGTGCGATGATTCGAGCGCTGGGCGTGCTTGCTGCGATGGGCGAGGCTTGTGGTGATGCTTAGCTTGGCGAGCTTGGTTGTGGCGGAGCTTGGTTGGTGAGACGATGTTGTGGAACCATTCATGCTTCCAAAAGCTCGGAACTTACAACTTTAACAATAATTAATATATAAAATTCCGAACTTCCGCTAAGGTCGATTTACATGCAACCTTAACAATTACAAATAAATCCCCTAGCAAAGTGTACCTAAAATACCACAAAAACATCGTATAACTTGAGCGTATCAGCTGGCGGGGGAGGGCCGGGGTCGGTTAGGGGTTAGGGGTTAGGGTTTAGGATTAGGGGTTATGTTTAGGGGTTAATAATGGCAAAATTGTAAATAATACAAACGACGACTTAACGTCTATTACCAAAAAGGGTATATGGTGAACAGTTTTGAAAAGTCAGGGTATACGGTGAATATCTAAAACATTGAGGGTATATGGTGAATTTCATGATTTATCAGGGGTATTTGGTGAAAAAACCGTTTATTTTATAAGCAATATTGTAAATAGTTAATTTGAGGGTGTTACATTTATAAATATTTTGTAGACCAGAGTATGCTAAAGACCTTTGGCTCTTGTGGTCAGAATAAAGGATCAAATTTCAAACCATGACGTCAGCGTAAATTTAACGAGCGTAAGACTAGGGATCAAAACCTCGACATCGAGTAACAATGGCAACGAGGGTAAGGATGTCCTTGTATGACTAGGCTCATCTTGCGATTGGGTTGACCAAGCCCAAAACCATATACCTAAAAATAACTAGTGAATTACTCTATCAGTTTCTTTTTTAATTGCTACATTTTCTTTAAATGGTTGTTTCATATTAATTGTTAAATTGTTTAAACTTCCCGTAGTTGAAGTACTTAACCCACCAAAAAGTAATATTAAGTGGTTGTTTCTTTCTAAACTTTCTTTATATTTGAGTACTTCCCCCTCATTTAATGCCGATGGGTTCAAAAGTATCACAAAGTTAATAGTGACAGATCTCCTAATAACTCGTGAAAAGAACAATGTAGCAATAATAAACAAAACATATGGAGTATTATCCTTTAGAACTTAGAAGTGCAGTAGTTTAAAAGAGAAAATTTTGCTAGTTACTACCTCAGTTTCTTTATTGACTTTATACTTTGACACAATTCAAATATTTCCATTTGATCAATTACCATTTGTGATTTATACTAAAGGAAAAACATAGTCATGTACTCATCAGAGATGGCAATGGATCGGAGATGGTTCGGGTGGAGCTTCATCCGCCCATCACCCGCGGCCCAAAATTCCATCCACACCATCCATCACCCGCCAAAAATTTCACCCATATCCGCTCCACCCATCATCCGCGGATGGAGCAGGTGGAGCAAGTGGGAAACGAGTAATACTAGGAACAAAAACTATTTTTTAGACTTCACAATTTTAATGAAAATAAAATATGAAAATTTAATCATGCTCTCATAGATTAACAATAAAGTGACAAAATATCAATCTTATTAGATACCGAAAAGTAATTATAAGTATTTTTTTTATCCCTTAAAAAATTAAGTATTTTTTTAATTACCTTAAATGACACGTATCAGTAAAAAAATAATATATATATATATATATATATATATATGTGGATGAATATATATATGTGGATGAATATATTAATGGATGGATGGATGGAGCGGGTGATAGGGCAAAAAAATATCATCCACACCCGACTCGGCCCACACCTGATCCATCCATCACCCACCAGTCACTCGCTTCATCGCGGGTGATCATCCATTTATTCGGAGCGAGTGGGTGAATAATCCATTCACCCATGGATAATTGCCATCTCGAGTACTCATGTGAAATCATGACCGCCTCATTGTTTCTCCCTCTTAAATAAAATAACCCCAATTTATTTTTCATTTTAGAGACTACCAACCTAATGCCACCTTCTTGAGCTACAGTGAACCCTTTTGTCTTTTTGTTACTATTTTTATGTAATATTTATAAATGTTGATGCCTTGTTTAATAGAGAGTTTTTGTACTCATATATCTCTTTTATACATGAAAATTTGGGTGAAAATCTGTGCAATGTCATGACAATTTTGATTTTTTTTTATCTACAATGATTTGAGTTTTTTTTTTCAATTAAACTGGTCTAAACGAAATAACTTTGATTTCACCTTATGTGAAAACCTGAATAGTTCTGATAAGATTTGAAACTTATCTCTCCAAAGTGAAAAGAACGCACCTTAATTCATAACGTAGAAAACTGTATCAAACAACAATGTAAAACATAGTTTGCAGACATACACATTAGATTTGATCAACGACCTTAATTTTGCATTAATATTCTTAATTAAATTTGATTCGACATAATATGTTAGACGACTTCAAAAATAGAAGTCATAACCAATTGATATTGCCTGAAAGACTCTTCATTTTTTTAGCAACCTGCACTCTTTTTATTTCTCTAGGTTATTATTCTTGAACTAAACAATTTGTTATCTATTTTTGTGAGTATTCTTGAACTAAACAAGATCAAATCACATAATTATTAGTTTTTTGAAATATTAACACTCAATTGAAGTTATATACTTCCTCCGTTTCAAATTAAACGCAACAATTCTCATGGCACAGACTCCTAGTTGAAATTTCTTAAGGGGTGATTAGAAAAAGGGAGGGTAAGTGTTTAGTTTAATTAAGCACCACCAACTACCACCACCACCTAATACAACCACCACCTACTCCACCAAGGCACCACCACCACCGAGGCACTGCCACCACCACCACCACCGAGGCACTCGCCACCACCACCAAGACACTGCCACCACCACCACCAAGGCACCTGCAACACCACCACAATCAAAACACTACCAACACCACCGAAATCCACCACCAATTTCACCACTAACACCACCAAAATCTATCAAAAAAACCCTAAAAACACCACCACAAGGCGCAAACTACAACCTTAACCACCGAAATTCCAAACCCCAAATCAACCAAAAAAAGAAGAGAAGAGAGGGAGATGAAGATGTGATGGTGAAGAGAGTTAAAGAGTGTCCCCAAACTACCATCAATCGAGAAGAGAGAGAATCGCGGAAAGAGAACGAAAGAAGATGGAGGTGAGAGACTGTTGTCGGCGCCGATAGAGGAGAGCGAAGGTGACGAAGGATGGAGGATATTGGTGGTCTTGGGTTGGTGGGGGAGGAGATCGAAGGCGGAAATCGCGACTGATTGTTGTGGGTGTTGGTGGAAATCGTGCCTGGTGGGTTGAATTTGTGGAGTGGTGGGTTGATTTCTGGGAGTGGTGAGGAGAGAGAAGATGGTTGTGATGGCGGTGATGGTGTTCGAAATCGCGGAGGCCGGAGATAGGAGGATGGTGGCGGTATGAAGATGGTGGTGGTGGGTGATGGTGACGGTATGATGATGGAAGTTGGTGGTGGTGGATGATGGTGGATATAGGTGTTGGGTGATGAAGATGGAAGTTGGTAGTGGATGAAGGACTGAAGGTGATGAACTGATGATGATGGTGGTCAAGGTGGGTGTTGGAGAGAGAGGGGGGTGAAGTTTTGGTAGATTAATGTTGGTTAGGTTAGTAATTAAATTATTTGGGTTGTATAATATGTGTTTTAATTTTTAAGTAAGGGTATTTTTGTAATATCACATTCAAAATTCATACTAAAATAGGAAAGTATGAGTTTGTTGCATTTAATTTGAAACTGTCAAAAACGGAAACTGTTGCGTTTAATTTGGAACGGAGGAAGTATAACATTTTAAAATGAACTAAAATTATAATTTTGATCAATTATAGAGTACTCGAGACTTGTTGATGCTCCTTTCACTATGGTCTGTTCTTTTTACTTTATTTTTGATTATCTTAAAAAAGAGAAAATATTTAGAAAAGTTTTAATAAATGAGTAAAGTTTAGAATTTTTTAGTTTTAGTAAATATTAAATTACATTAAGAATTTTTTAAAAAAATAAGAAAAATTTCGTAAAAATTAAGTTAAGCAAATATAATAGGAGGATTATACACCATGTGCGGGTAAAACCGTAAAAGTTCAAAAATTCACGAAATTTTGATTACTTTTATGAGCGCGACAACTTTCCCGCTTAACTTTCAAGCTACCAAAAATAGAGATACCTAATGCCATGTCATCGATCCGAAGCAAACCAAAATAACCATTTAGAACACGCCACATCTCTATAAACTTATTAAACACGCCCATCACCTTTGTTTTTAAGTATAATCTCATCCGTTAGATCATCACTTAAAGCAAAACCAAATCAACGCATTAAAATAAGCCACCTCAGCAATCCGTACTTCTCCCCATCATCCAATAAGATCACACCTCTACCCCCTATATAATCCAGATCTCAAACCATTGTTCTTCCACACCTCAAATTATTCTCTCTCTATCTATCTAAATCTCAAAGAAAAATTCAAACACCTCAAAAACTTTCAAGCTTTCTCTCTCATCTCATCAATGGCGCCAAAGGCAGACAAGAAGCCAGCTGAGAAGAAGCCAGCCGCCGAGAAGCCGGAAGAGAAGAAAGCCGCCGCCGCCGCCGAGAAAGCTCCAGCCGAGAAGAAGCCGAAAGCCGGTAAGAAGCTTCCAAAAGAAGCCGGAGCCGCCGCTACCGGTGAAAAGAAGAAGAAGAGATCGAAGAAAAATGTTGAAACTTACAAGATCTACATCTTTAAGGTTCTCAAACAAGTTCATCCTGATATCGGAATCTCTAGCAAAGCTATGAGTATCATGAACAGTTTCATCAACGATATTTTTGAGAAGCTTGCTCAAGAATCTGCTAAGCTTGCGCGTTATAATAAGAAGCCGACGATTACTTCTCGGGAGATTCAAACTGCTGTGAGACTTGTTCTTCCTGGTGAATTGGCTAAGCATGCTGTTTCTGAAGGAACTAAGGCTGTTACTAAGTTTACTAGCTCTTAATTTAGTTTATGTTTTTTTATTTTTTGTTGATTTTCGGTAAGTATGGTAGGAATTAGGGTTTGGAGGTTGAATTTGGGGAAAAATCTGGATTTGTGGATGTATTTTGGCTGGTTTATGAATAGGTTTGGTTTTAAGATGTATGATACTAAATCTCTGATCTTACAACTTAATGAAATGCTTTTGTGAAATATTTGTGTTGTTATTTATCTGTTATTGCTTTTTTCATAGTTGATGAGTTTACAGCAATAATTGCAATGTTCTGTTGAGGTTGTTTTCTAGGGCTTGAATTTTGTTTTTGTGTTTTTAGAGCTTTATTGGTGGTTCATTGATGTTGATAGTTCTCTATTTTGCTTCCTCAAGTTTGTTTTGATTTCGGTAGTTGATAATGAATTTTGTTAGTTAAGTGAATTTATGTAGATTGATGGCGCACTTTATGTTTCATTTTGAAATTTTTGTAGTTTCAAATTTGGTGATTCAATGCATATGATTTTGCTAAGATAACTAGGTGAACTTTATTTGTCAAGATTAGGAAATAATAGCAATGTTCTGTTGAGGACTTGAGGTTGAACTGTTGATGAAGGTTGTGTTTGTAGAACTTTGTTTGGGTGGCTTATTGATGCTGATGGTTCTCTATTTTGCTTCGTTAAGTTTGATTTGGTAGTATATCTAATGAATTCGGTTAGTTAAATGATTTTATGTGAATTTATGTTGCACTTTATATTTCATTTGAAATTCTGGTGGTCTCTAATTTGGGCGATCTAATGCATTGGATTCGCTAAGATAACTAGGAGAGGTAGTGATTATTGAGCGATTATCTGTGGTATAAATCCATTAGGTGAAACTTCATTGTCAGGAGCAGCTATATTAAGAAATAATTTCAATATGATGCAGTTTTGTAATTTGGGAGGACAGTTATTTGTTAGGATGAGTTGTGAATCACAGTCGTAAGGCTTATGTAGAGGCTCTCTGGTGTTCCTGAAAAAAAGGCAGAGGCTCTCTGGCTGTTTTGGTTTTTCTTCAATCACAGTTGCGGTCTGTTTTGATTCTTGTGGTGTTATGCTAAATTATGCTGTATGTGTCTTGCCACTATCGAAATTATGCTATATGAGTATGATGTGAATAATGTGATACTAAGGTGGGCGGTATTTTAACAGTGAGGTTTAGTGGCCAATTGATGTCACAACTAGTGTTTGGACATTGATTTTATAGTCTTGAATGTGGTTCTGCTTTCTCTAATTATGGCTTTGCTGTGTTCATTGGTTGATATTGATCATAGCTGGGTGTTTTTTTTTGAAAGAAGCAGGGAAGGGGTAGCATGTCATTCAACCAAATCAAGCTCTGCCAAGGCTTGGATGCCCTGGGGGAAGTTCTCAAACTCCTCATTCTGGGACAAATCGAGCAACATAATGCGCAACCGCGTTCCCCACCCTCTTCACTTGATAACAAAGGAAGAAAGAGGGATATGCAGCAATAGTATTAACATTTGTCAGTGAACAAGTTTGCTGGAGTACATCCCACAGCTTTGTGTCCCAGAGCATCGCATTCGAGCCACACGTTCTCATAGCCAATTTGTCTCGCTACTTTAGCTCCAAAATTAGCGGCAGCAGCTTCAGCTGCAGGCCACGAACATGGGATACGCTTCACAGCTACAGCACGCAAGTGACCTTCACTATCACGGAAAACAGCCCGTAGACCCACACCAATACCCTCCAGCACCGTAGTGTCTGTACTCCCCTTAATTACATCCCTTGGGGGAGTATACCACCCACTCACAGACTGTAAAAGCTCTCTGCATCCACTTCTGAAGACCCTTGTTGAGTAAATCTGGAAATCCTGCACATATTTAGAAAAAAAGCGTGCAATCGCACAGAATCTGATACTTGCTGCTCAAAAACCACTTTGTTACAGCGGAACCAGCAACCCAAGCAAGGGTGGCGAAGGAGCCAAGGTCTTCCAGAGAAACTTTCCGAGACATCCAAAGAAAGCGGTCTTGGAAGGAAGTGACGGGGGATTCAATCAAATATCCTGAAAACGGAGAGGAAGCCCAAATGGATTGTGATCCCAAGTACTCGAACAGAGCGTGTATAATGGATTCGTTATCATAGCCACAAATTGGACAGCTTTGATCAGAGCTTATGTGTCTCTGGAAAGGAGTACCTTTGGTCGCAAGTGTACCACTACAGGCTCCCATATAAAATGCCGAAGCTTTGGAGGTCCTTCAAGTTTCCAGGTCAATTTTCAAGCTAAATTCTCCTCTCCATGATTTATCTGTTATTGCTTTTTTCATATTCGCTATTCCTATTAATTTTTGAATATTTGATTAGTTTTAGCAATAATAGCAGTGTTCTATTGAGGTTGTTTTCTTGATGAAGGGCTTAAATTTTGTTTTTGTGTTTGTAGAACTTTGCTTGGGTGGCTCATTGATGTTGTTGGTTTTCTATTTTGCTTCCTCAAGTTTGATACGGTAGTTCTTCTAATGGATCCGGCTAGTTAAATGAATTTATGTAAATTGATGGCGCACTAATTCATATTTCATTTGGAAATTTTAGTAGTCTCAAATTTGGGCTCTAGCGACTATTGAGCGACTATCTGTGTGTATAGATCCATTAGCTGAATTGCTGAACTTTCTTTGTCAGGAGGAGCTATATTAGGAAATAATATCAATATGATGCAGCTTTGTAACTTGGGAAGACAGTTATTTTATTTGTTAGGAGTTCTCAATCACAATCATAAGGCTTAGATAGAGGCTCTCTGGCTTCCCTCAAAAAAAAAAAAAAAAAAAAAGAAAGAGAGAGGGCAGAGGTTCTCTGGCTGTTCTTTTTTCAATCACAGTTGTTATCTGTTTTTGTTTTCTTTGGTGTTATGCTAAATTATGCTGTACGGTGTCTTTGGGATCACCTCCAAGGTAGAGCCGTTAGGATGCCTGCAAGTTCAGTTTCAAGGGGTTACCTACAAAGAAAGAGGAGGTGATCCCCTCCCCCCTCTTTCCTAGGTGGTCTCTACTCTCTACAGATAGCCGCAATGGCGGCTTCTTTGGACTCATGGGAGAAACTACATTTGTGTTAACTTTAAGGAAGGAGGTTGGGGGAAGGAACCAACTCAGTTAAGGGTTGATGGAGGAGGGGGCCCCACCAGTCCATCGTAGGCTGATCCAGGGTGAAGGACCATTCGATAGAGGCCCAGTCAGATTGCTTTTTTCTAGGACACAGAAGGGTATGTTTCTCTTTTTTGAAAATCTGTTGTATTGCTTTATTTATCTTCGGATTTTTTGGAACCCAAAACTTCAATAGCATAGGGGTTTGCAAATCCTATCATAACCAATTAGGCTCGAAGATTTATTAAGATAGTCTTTAGTGTGGTGAACACGAGCCAGACCATGTCGGCCTACAAGACGAGCCAAAGGCACTGAGTGAGCCGTGCCTAAGCCCGTCTTGCTGGGGTGAAGCAGTGCCAAGCCAGGCCCACTTTTTAAAATCGCATCGTGACACAAACAGGCCGGTGTGCCTGGCCGCCGGCTGGGCTCGTGCCGCCTACGGGTTGAGTTGTTTTCATCTGCAGGCCAAGCGGGTCTTTTCCTGCGGGCCTTTAGCTTAGAAGATGCAAGACTTGACTTTTCAATATGCTTTCACCCAACATTTTGCAAACCTTCCACTGAGACATGTAGTGAATAGTGATCCAGTATATGCACGATACACGTCCATCCAGCCATCCAGTATTTGACAAAACATTTTGTACAGAATATTGACATTATTTGATATATTCAGTTCATAATTTGCATCATTTCTTGACATCTTCCTAATTTCTTACAATAATTTCGTATTTATTTTGTACCACTTTAATAGACACTTGTATATTAGATATGTAATTAATTAATTAATAGTATTAACTACATTAGTATTATATTAGAATGACAAGCTAAAAATCATCAAACTGGCTTACCACCTCAAAAAAAAAAATGGCTTATATGTACATAGAATAAAAGGGAATATGTTGATTGATTAACAACACTCAATTGGTGATCCGAAACCACATAGTATATAAAAAGTTACTCCTATCTTCTATACGAAGGGAGCTTACATGTCGAAATTTATGAAATGAGCTAGTAGTATTAACATTGCATAAATGTTATGCTACTAGTCATATTTATGAGTCATACATGCATGATGATTTTATTTATTTTTATCTATTTGGACTTTGGAGTACCCTCTTCATTTGTATTTTTTTTCCAAAAGTCTTCTCCATTGGTATTGATTAGTTCCAAACAGATTCACTATCAACCAATGTGATAGGTGTCAACTTTGAGTTTTATGTAAGGGAAAGACCAGATCCTGTGATAACTCAATAAAATTAAAACATGAAACTCCGCAGAATTAGGATGTAACCAATCATGTAATTAAATAAGAAGAGTAACAAATTATTCTTTCCATTTTCCCTACGATATGCACGTCCATAAGTAAGACCAAATTTCTAGGTAGTATTACATATTCACATATCCTCAAAAATGGCCCTTTCAATGGCTAAGAAAAAACCATTAGATCAGGTTGAAAACCAGAGCTTCAAACCTGACTCATGTTTTTTCAAACTTGTTAACAGAATTTTCGCCGCTTTTATATTTAGCCTTTTTCTCATCTTCATCTGGTCTTCCTGCACTATTATTATCTCTGGTTCCATTGCCCATATTTGTATAACGTCTCGAAAGCTTAACAGTCGTTACTGCCTCTCCGCCGGTGTTCATCCAACCAACTACAGTCTACCGATCAACCAAAATATTACTGAAGTTTTTTCACCTTCAATCGAAGTAGAAAAGATTAAGGCCAACAATGTCACCCAAAAGATAAAGACAGAATTCGCTCAATTTACGATGCCTGTCCTACACAAGGGCATCGACAAGGCGAAGGCGGAGGAGTTAGCAAACTCTAGGAGGGTTGTGGAAGCGCAAATAGAGATTTTGCGATCATACATTGCGACTTCAAAGCCTACAAGTTGTGAGGGTAGAGGGATATATGTGTATGACCTTCCTTCTAAGTTCAACAAGGATTTGGTAGCAAAGTGCAATGAGATAATGAGCTGGTTTGATTTTTGCAAGTACTTCAATAATGATGCGATGGGTGAGCCTATAGTAGAGCTCGGTAATGGATGGTATAACACTCATCAGTTTTTGTTAGAGCCGATTTTTCACAAGCGCATTCTTAAGCATCCTTGTAGGGTTGAGAATGTGGAGGATGCTAAGGTTTTTTATGTGCCGTTTTATGGGTCATTAGATATGCTAAAAACTCACTTTAGTCAGGTGAAGGGGAAGGAGGATTCGCAAATGCAAGTGCACGAGCTCTCTAAGGACATTGTTGCGTGGCTTAAAGAGCAGAAGACTTGGAGGAGGAATTTTGGGCTGGACCATGTTTTTGTCCTAGGGAAAAACTCTTGGGATCTTCATAGGTCGGAGAGTCTACATTGGGGTACCCCTTTGTTGGAGCTCGATGAACTCCAAAACCCGATTAAGCTCATAATTGAACGACAACCATGGCATATGAATGATGTGGGGGTCCCTTACCCGACCTATTTTCACCCGAAATCAGATGAAGAGATTATAGCATGGCAGGAGAAAATAAGGCAGGTGCAGCGTAAACACTTAGTCAGTTTTGCAGGGGCTCCACGTAAGGACCCGATGAGCATAAGATCGATCCTCATCGAGCAATGTACTTCTGCTCCCGGAGTGTGTAAGTTTCTTAATTGTGGAGAAAAATTATGTGTTGAATCTTCACCTGTTGTACAACTTTTTATGGAGTCGGAGTTTTGCCTTCAGCCGGATGGGGATAGTCCAACAAGAAAGTCGTTCTTTGATTCGCTTGTTGCTGGTTGTATTCCTGTTGTTTTTGATCCATTTACGGCTCATTACCAATATCCATGGTATTTACCTGAGGATTACAACAAATATTCTGTGTTTATAGACCAAGAGAAGGTGAAGATGTTAGAGGTGAATGTGGTAGAGCAGCTTGTGAAGATACCTTTAAAAAAAAGGCAAGAGATGAGGAAGTATATTATTGATGAGTTGATGCCTAGGATGGTTTATGCACATGCTAATGCTAAGTTAGAGAAATTTGAAGATGCATATACTATAGCTGTGAATAATATGGTGCAAATGGTGGTTAGCAGATTAACCTAAGTAGAATTTTATTGTATGGTTTCTTCATTCCTTTAGACTCTTAGGATGGTTACTACACATTCTTTTGGACTCTTGGGAAGATTATGCAATACATGTTTAGAAATTTATCCTCTTATTTCTATTTGGGTCTTTCAGATCAATATCATTTTCGTCTACTGATTACTTTTGTAGTGTATCATCATTATTCTACCAGGTATATTGTTTGCAAAGCTTAACCACTTTTCTTGTAGCTAGGATTGGTCAAATATAAGAAATTATCTGTTCTCAATTTCTTTTTCTCATTGCCAGTATATATGTAACAATAACCTCATTATGATAATTTTATGAAAAGATTTCATATGCGTATATATTGAGGTAAAATGAAAAGTTCAAGATATAAGGAGCTGATTAAGTATGTCTTAGCAACCTGGCTTGATATAGACAATTAGACATAGAATAGTAAACTACCAAGTACTCCTTCCATATCTTCCAAATCTCCAGGTTGCACTATAGTTGTTGGCAATCAAGTTGCGCACCAACTGACTATATATTAAATCCTTCATGCTCTTTTTTTTTTTTACATTCTCATTCCACATGCTACATAAATTAAGTGATCGATGTCGTGTAATGCTAGAGATGAGGTAGTCCATTATCTATACTAAACAGAATTGGTCAAAATCAGACTTGTATTTTAGTTGTGCTTGTGCTGATAAAAACTATATCCTCATTCTTTCATTCTCCTTGAATCTTCTGATTATTATCAGAATGTCGCTCTCTTTGTTCTTAAGCTCAATGTATGATCAATTAGCAACTCGCATTCGATTTTTCTGCCGTGTTGGAATGTGGTTGGTACTGTTGGTCCTGGTAGCAGCTATAGGGGCACTGTCACCGGAAGTAGCCTTCTTATGGGCGTCTCATGGTTGCGGGGTTGAAGATTACGTGAGAATTCCACTGGATTTGCCTGGAAAGAGTTTGTGCTTGCCGTCTGATGTGGTTAAGCGGTCATACTTCGATACTTTTATCGCATTCATACTCCCTCTGTCTCTTTTTAATGGCTACATTATGTTTTTTACAGTTTTCGAGGTACGACCTTAAACCTTATTATCTTGAGTTATGTATGAAAGAAAAAATTGTATATTTGGAGAGTAGACATTGAGATGAATCAAACAAGATCTAGAATGTCTATGTTTTTTTTTACATATATAAAATTAAAGAACGTCAAAATTGTCATGTGAATAGTACTCAGAAGTAGAATGTAGGAATTAAAAAAAAACGGAGGGAGTATTTGCTCCAATTCTCGTCACTTTTTCTGGTTTAGTGGTCTCATCCTTTAGCTTGATTGTCCTACGACTAGTATTTTTTTTTATTTTTTTTTGACAACAAGATCATACAACCAAAACAGAAAAGCATATTAAACAAGATTTACATTCCTAGCTGCTACAGCTAGATCATGACTAACTTGGACATTGACTCTATCAACCTTCCTAACCCTACATGACTCGAACATATTGCAGATATCATATAAGTCATAACTTAAACCAGTTAACTGAAAAGGAAAGTGCCTCATCTTCAACATATGCACCAGCAAACTAGAATCTGTATCCACTCGAATATGTCTACTACCATTATGAAGAGCTTCTTGTAATCCTCGCAACACCGCAAGTGCTTCACAATGAATAACTGAATGTGCTTTAACCTGATCATTCCCTCTGAATTCCCTACCATCTACTAATACTCCAGACCAGCCAATTCCTGCTGATGGACAGTCTTTCCTCACATTTCGTTTCCAAGCACCATCAACTTTAATATTACATACACTCCCTTGCGGACACCCAAATGAAACCACAAGGTCCTCCTGTTGTTCACCTACACACCGTTTAGCCTTGCTTTGCTTCTCATGGAAATTGAATCTTCCATTCTCTTCTTTGTTGAACTCTTCTGCCATACGTGAATCTCCAAAGGATTTGGGTTACAACTGCGGAAAACCACATTATTTCGTGCCTCGAGATAGCCCACAAATAGGCACAAAATCCCCTTGCTCTAGGACTTTGTGGGCCATCATCATTCCAAAACTTATGCATGAAATTAGAAATCCATTACTTTACTCGATACATAATTGGAACTTTGTACCTGAATACCAAGCTACGAACTCCACCAAATCCTAGCAGTCACTAGACAGTCACGGAATAAATGGGACTCATCCTCATCAGCACCACTACATAGATAACAATGCTCGCCAACTTGCACCTTGCGTTTCCGAAGATTCTTATTTAAGGCCAAAGCATTATTCAAAATTCTCCAAACAAATACTTTCCATTTTGGCCTCATATTCATTATTGCCCATAATTTTCCCCAAAACTTTCTATCCACGTTTTGCACTCGCCCAGGACAACTTGAATTAAGCAACATAGCATAAGCATCTTTAGTAGATATGTTCCCGGAATTCGTTCTATTCCACACATAAGAATCTGTAACTGCCCTTTTCGGAATATGAATCGCCAGAATCCTATGCACTGCATCCCTAGTGAATACCCTCCAGATTAAGGAAGCACGCCAGGTCTTAGTTATTGGATTTATGAGATCCTTAACTTTATGAACTCCCAACTGCTCCAAATTAATCCCCCTTCTAACAACAATTGGCTTACCTGGAACCCAGTTATCCTGAAGAAGACACGTCTCCTCCCCATTACCAATAACCTTACTAAACGCTGCTCTACACTGATTTACTGCCAAACACATACCTCTAAATCCCCATGAAGCATTAGCAAGTTTCCTCCCCTTCAAACCAATCGTAAGCGGAGATCCTTTATACTTGGAGGCCAACACTCTGGAGACCAGAAGACCTTCTGAATTATGCAATCTAACCGCTTGCTTAGCCAGAAGGGCAACATTATTGAAAGCTCTGACATTCCGATGGTATAATGATAAGTGATGAAAATAACAAAAATTTAGGGCTTTCCAACGGTATAATGATTAGGGGTAAAAGTTGTTTGGATAAACTTTGAAATCCATTCCAATCCAATCCAAAACAATTTAGAAATTAGGTTCGTTTTTTTATATAATTCGGTTTGGTTTTGGCTGAAATTTCTGCATAATCTGGTTTTTCGATTTGGATAGGATTAAGAGAGTTTGGATCCAAAATGATCGTACCAAATCAAAATTCATATAAGTTCATACTTAGGTTGGGCACAATCTTAAAAAAGCCCAGTGAAATAAATATTTTTAAAGATCTTATATTTTTCATTACTAATTACTAAATCTAACGTGTAAACCTAAATATGGGCCCAATGTTGCTTAAAAAAAACATGGACAGGTAGCAGGCGAAAATAGTTCGGTTTCAATCTGACAAAATAGATTGAAGAGAAAAGGTTCAATTATTATTAACCCCAAAAAAAAAAATAGTACATCATATAAAACCTAACTTAGGTAGAACTAGGAAAACATATCCAACTAGGAAAACACATCCTAAAACTAAATATAATACAAAGAAATATAAACATTTCTAGTAGATAGATTTAGAAAATACTCCTAAAACTATCTCAACACAATCCAAACTAGCATTAAAATATCAGTTTGATTTGGTTCGAGTAAAATCCTAATTTGGTTCGAATTTGGATTATATTAAATATCGACCTAAGCCCCAATAAAAACACTACCCCTACCGGGAGAAAAAGCAAAAAAGAACACTATTATCTATCGCTTTCGTTATGAGACTAGGGTTTATAAAAAAGAATAAGAAGTTTGTATCCAAATTCCACTCTCTATCGAGTGTCAGATTACAAATAGATGTTTTCGATCATCAAGAGTGAAAGAGAGAGGACAAGGCGAGAAAGAGAGAGGACATAAGGTTTATATCCCACCTAGGTTGCACAGAGACGGATATAGCCGGCAAAATAGATCCGCACCCGTTGGTCCGACCCGAAATACTCGACAAGCGACGCGTCTTCACCCGAAAATAATGATCTGAAACCCGAAATAATTCGACCCGATCCAAACTCGGTCCGAAAGTAAATAGAAATGAATATAATCCGATCCCGGAAGTGACCGACCCGGCCCGACGACCATAACCCGAACCGACCCGAAAAGTTGTCATATTAGTTATTTTTTAAACAAATTTAAGGAAAAAAATTGTCATGAAATACTATATATGACTTGGCCACTTCCCATTAATCATTTCACTTAGTTTTATTAGTCTTATATGTGTCTTATTTATTTGTAAGATTTAAAAACCGATTTAACCCGAAACGATGTGACCCGAAATTTAATGGACACGAGAATAACACGTACCCGAGCGTAACCCGAGCACAAAGTTGACCCGATTATGACCGACATGTTTGACCCGTTTGCCACCTCTAGAGACGGATACAGTTACGTATCATATCGGGTACAGGCAGTGGCGGAGCCACATAGTAATAACTAACTAACAAGGGTAACAGGTGCCGTTTCCTTTATCTCTCTCAAACTCAAAAGCTGCTCTCAACTCTCACTCTGTCTCTCTCGTCCTCGGTCGTCGGACGTCGGACGTTGGCTTCCTTCACTCTCTCAAACTCTTACCCTCTTCGACTTCGATTACCGGCACGATTAACACGACTTCGATTTCGATTGTCGTTTTTCGTTCTTCAACGTTCTTGCTTCTTCGCCGTTCAAGTACTTACCGGCGACTGCGCTCAACTCTTGCTTTTTCGACTAAGGTTTTTTTTTTCATTTTCTTTGATGGTTTAGTATTTCATTTCTGCCGTTTGGTGAATTTTAATTGCTAGTTAAGGATTTATTAATGAATTTTTGTTAGTTTATTGTAATTGTGGAAATAATTTTTAGTGAATATTTGATTGTGGTTAAAAAGACTGCAAATTTCTAAAACGTGTTCTTGGGGTTTTAGGTGTTAGGAATGATGAAAGAAATTGAAGACAAAAGAAGTCCGGAATATCAACGTCTGACGTGGGATGCCCTTAGGAAAAGTATTAATGGTTTGATTAACAAGTTGAATGTTACTAATATCAAGAACATTATTCCAGAATTTGTTGAGTCATGTAGTGTTTTGATGATTGTAAACAAATGATGATTATCTAACTAACATATGTGTTTGAGATGTGCATATTACGTTACCATAGAACAAGTCATGAAAAGTTAAATATATCACATCATGAAGAGTTCCTAGAAGAAATCCAAAGAGAGAAGAAGTTTGATTATACAGATGTGCTACTAGATTTTATGTAAGTTCCTAAGATGGAACCAAGCATGAAGAGTTCAAGAAAAATGTTATAGAAGCAAGCACAAACAAAGTTCCTAGAAGAGTTCCTAGAAGGAACACAAACAGAGCGATTCCTAGGTATATCCTAAGAGGAATATTGAATATGCGGTTCCTAAGTGGGAGCGGTTCCGAGTGGGAGAGCGTTCGAGTGGGAGCAGTCTCCGAGTGGGAGCCGCTTCCGAGTCGGAGCGGTTTCGAGTGGGAGCAATTCCCGAAGTTTCATAGTTGAAACAAGCGGTTCCCGAGCGGGAACTATAGGTGCGAAGTTCCTTAAAGGAACTAGCACGTTGAAGTTCCGAGAGGTGGAGCTATTACATGCGGTTCCCGAGTTGGAGCAAAGCATGGTGCATGAAAACAGGAAGTATGAGTTTATTTTCTAGGATTCATGTAAGTATGTGGAAATGTGAAAGGTAAAGGAACAAGGTGTCAAAAGGAACTCGTGGAACTTAGAGTCAAAAGTATTTAAGAGTCGATAAGTTGTTGCATATTATTATCTTAATCAGTAGGATTTATTTAGAGTTTGTTTCTTAATAAATCTCTACTTGATTAATTATTTTTAGATAATATGCATTAGTTGTTTTAGGATAAGTTTTTGTTTTTAAATAAAAGATAAGTTTTAAATAAAATATTTTTTAAATAAAATCGGTTTTTATTTTAGATTATGATTTTGATATCTTTTGTTTATTTAATCTTATCTTATCGGTTTTGGAAAATAAAGCGTACGCCTAGATCTATAATACGTTCAATGAGTTTTTGAGATTACGTACAATGAGTTTTTGTGAGTGCAGGAACTTGTAGACGCGAGTTCCTGTACGAATCGGAACTCATGTATTCGATCTTAGGAACAACAAAGTAATTCTATAAACCGACCGTGTAGTGTGATAGTTTAAAGAGTAAGTCTTTTTTGTTTCTTTGTTAGTTAGACTTGAATCCTATTAATTAGGAAGTTAGTTTAGGAAAAAGATTTTATTTAGATTTTTCTGTTTTTAGAAAAGATATTATTTTTAAGTAAATATTTTATCTTTTTATATTTTCGGTCAACTAAAAATAAGGGATTTAATTTGTGAAAAATCTTTTAATAAAATAAAAGATATTTTAGTTTTCAGTTTTAATTAATAAATTGATTTTCAAGTACACGTTCAATAGTTTACTTATTTTCCAAGATTCTATAAATCACACGTTTTCGTACACGTTCAAAATGAACGTGGTGTTAGTGGAAGATCATGGAACGTGGTCCTCTAGTTGAGGAACATCATGGGAAAATGGTTTACCCACTAACACATGATTAATCTCACGTTCATTCTAAATAAGCGCTATAAATATACAAGTTCAATTAAGTTTCAAATTGTCTGACCGGGTGTCTTTCCATAGTGTCGACTTATGTCATTCCGGAAGGTTTGGCTTAAGGAATAACGTTACAAAAGATTCATATTTTCTATTCCTTGTTTTGAGTCGAGTTCCAAGTTCCTACAAGTGACATGTTCCTTTACGGTTCTTCGGTTTCTATATACTAGAGTTAAACCAAATTATCAAGCGTCCGTATTTGAGTTTGGGGTTAAAGGGTTTGAGTGAACTCTTGTAATGGGAACTTGGTAAAAGGGTTTGAGTGAATTATTGTATCAAGTTCGAGTTAGGAACTTGGGTAAGTTCTTGTTGTTTATGCGTAGACTTGGGGTGAAGTCTATCCAGGGGTAAAGGGTTTGAGTAAACCCGTTGTAAAGAGTTGTGGGAACTCTTAAGGGACTTAGAGTTAAGTCTAGAGTGTTAAAGTTCCTAGTGGAACTTGTGAGAGAGTTGGAGTTCTGAGTGGAACTTGCGCATGTAATAGGTTGTAACGAGAGGAGGTTCCCTATTATAGTGAAGAGTTTAAATCCCGAGGAGGTCGTGGTTTTTCTTCTTGTATTGGGACAAGAAGTTTCCACGTAAAAATCTCTCTTGCACTTTGAGTTCCTTATTGCTTATGTTTTAAATTCCGCATTATTTGGCAATAAGTTCCACACTACAATTCACCCCCCTCTTGTAGTTCCTTCCGAATTAACAATTGGTATCGGAGCGGAACTCGTTGATAAGCGAGCAACCCTACTGAGTGAAGTTCCTGCAAGAAGAAGGAACCCGTACGAGAAAGGAACTCCACCCTACGTCATTCAAAGGAACAAGTGGAAGCTGACTTTTTATCATCAATTTAAAGTCACTCAAGGATTATCAACCACCCATTTGATGTAAGTATCTCTTCCTTGAGATATTCTTTATACGCATATATTAAATTGGAACTTGTTCCTTAGAATATTTCTAGTAAAATGGTTTTATTTGGCTTTGATGTTTTTATAGCAATTTTGGATAACTTTAAAACTGCTTTTCGAAAAACAAAATTAAGATTTCCAAATTGTTTTTTAAATATCAAAGAATTAGTATACTAGAAATGGTTCAAGGAACTATTCGTATTGGAACAATGCATATTTTCACTCTTGGAACTTGGTTCCTCTATGAAAGAGAACTTTATTCTTTAGGCAGTGTAATTTATTGTTATTTCATTTATTTGCCAAAGAATAGTTTTTCCATGCATTTTGAGTATATTGAACATTTATTATATGGATACATGTTTGTTCTTAGTAGTAGAGATAGTCATACAATCTTTACGGTTGAAGTATAGATTTTTGCCTTATCTTACTAACAAGAAAGGACCCAATATATACCGGGTACCAAAGATCAAGAAGTTCTTGATTTGCGAGGCTATGTGAGAGAAGATAACCAATAAATGATGACAAAATGGTTATTTGTGTACTTGGACAAGTATATGAGTTTCTCTATAAAAACCTTTAAAAGAGGTATGTAGAAGGTGATACATTTGTTTAAATAAATGGGTAAGACACCTTTACAACATCTTGCATATCTTGGTCATTTATATAATATGTATATATCTTTCACAAGTTTATTTGCATCTTCTTTGTTCCTTGTCACTAATGCAAATTTGTGAAAGGTTAGAAAAGAGAAGTTATTTTACAAGTTTATATATATTGTCTTCTCTTAATATGTTGTGCAGGATATTAATGTTTATTTTGTAGGTTTGATAATTGAGGTAACTAAAATATCAAAAGCATAAAAATTAGTTTTGGATCAAGGAACTCAAACTTTAATTAGGTGGAATTAATAGTGTTCCAAGAACGCTGAAATGAATCAACGGGTTAGGAACAATTAAATGTTTTCACAAGGTGAAATGGTCTATACTAGCACGAGTTCTTGTTCCCGTTCCTATATATTCGAGTTCCCAAGAGAAACACACTAGTTGTTGACTACACTTCTGTCGTTGAATGTTGAACCTACTGGACTTAAAGTTAGAACGACATTCTAAAGGGAGTACTCTACTAAGGAACTTTATGTTTATTCCATTTTTATGCTTAAATTATGTTATCTCTTTTGACTAACCTACTAACATTAAAATGCACAAAGTATTTCTTTTTGGGTTTGTTTTACAGAGTATATTTCATAGTTTATGGCAACCCAAAATGAAGGAACAAGTTCATGTTCTTCCATCAAAGGAACGAACAGATTGGGAACAAGTTCCTGAAATGAAAAAGAGAGCTCCAGAGATTATTTCTTTCAGATGAACAGAAGATTCATATGATGGCAAGCAATGCCTAGGAACTTGATTCCAGTCCGAGATGAGTTTGATGATGTATGCGGGACCAAGGTATTCATTATAGGGTAAATATATTGAATGAAACTTTGGAGGACATGGCAGAATACTATTTGCTAATGTTTTCCAAAGGAACAAGTAAGAAAAAGCAAGCAATATCACTTGCTAAATCATCAACAAAGGAATGATTAGAAGATGATCAACAAGACATCCTATGAGATCTTCAAAGGAGAAACCACTGGTATTTTGTACTTAAACGTTTTATTCTAAGTGTTTTGGTACTCAATAGTAAGCATAATCATTTAAGGAACTTTGAAAATAGAAGCGATGAGGTTGTGTTTAAAACGCACCTCTAATTGTTAGAAACACAGAGTTTATAATATATAAGGTGTTATTAAGAGTTGACATATTTGTTATGAGACTAACTTGTTTTTCCCAAGTAAACAAAGTTAAAGATGGTTTTTAATTTTTTATGTTGAACTCACAAGTTCCTATGGAGCTAGAGTTCCTACATATAATATGTCACTCTCAAAAGCAACAATATCCAGCTATATGACCTCATGGAGAAGAGCTTAAAAAGTGAAGATTAAGTTCAAGTTCATAAAATAAAAGTTCAACTCAATGAATATGTGGAAGTGAGTTCCTATCAGATTAGTAGGAACAGACAGTTCCAATAACCGAGTCCCTTGATTCTAACTGGAACATAAGAACTATTCCTACGACTCATTCACAGAGACATCAGCAAAGGAACTCTATACAGGTTAGTTGTTGAGAGGAACAACTAAATAAAGGTATTTACTTTGAGGAAACTTTTATTCATGTAGCTAGGTCATAAGATAAATGTACATCATTTTCTCTTGTTGCTTACATGGGATTTAAGTTGTTCTAAATAGATTTTCAATGCGTTCAAAATAAATTTTATTGTTGGAAATCTATGAAGAACAACATCAAGTTTCTTCTTGAAAAATGATTTCAAAATTAACAATAATTTCTGGTTTCAAGGGGAATTGACTTAGTAGTTGTATATTGTTATATGGATAATATTTTTGGTACAACTAACTATTTTATGCAAGGGTTTTTGCTAACCTTATAAGCAAATGTATACGTGAGCATGATAAGGGAACACAACTACTCTCTTGGAATATAATGATGCAAGAACAAAAATATGTCAAGGAACTTTTTGAAGAAGGATGTGTATGAGTCGAGTTGGTATGAAAGTTTCCATCAGATGTGAAGACATCAAAATGATGGAACTAGCAATTCAGAAACTCAAAAATAAGTCATCAAAAATCAGTCCAGTACTTGAGGTAATTTTATATTCATGGTGAAATGTGACTTAAGTTATGATGTTCCTATTCACATTTGATAAGTGCGTTTCTAACGCACTTTATTACCTTCTTTTGGCTTGTTTTAGCTCCCTTTTCCTCCTTTTCTTCCTTCTTTCTCCTCACTTTTCCCTTCTATTTCATTCACGTGATCATACTTGGTCATAGTGACATTTTGCTAGGTTTTCGATCTATTTCGATCGAATTTCTAGCACATATGCTTTCACCATGTTTGTTCGTGTTTCTATTTCAGGTATTGCCCTTTTCGGGGTCGAGAAATGCGAGACATGGCATAAGGGATCGAGCTAGAGGCTGAAAGGTAGCCTGAGGTGCGCTTGGTATGCCCCGCACACGATGGTGCGCCCGCACAAGCCACTGGTGCGCCCGCACCATCGACCAATCCCGGAGCACAAACAGGACTACATTGGTGCGCCCGCACCTTCATCTGGTGCGCCCGCACCTTAAATTGGGTGCGCCCGCACCTTCATCTGGTGCGCCCGCACCATTTGACGAAGAGAATTCCACCCTGAGACAGAAGATTTTGGTGCGCCCGCACCTGAAGTCTGGTGCGCCCGCACCTGAGCAAGGTGCGCCCGCACCTCATTTTGGTGCGCCCGCACCTCACGATCCGGAAAGAAAACATTCGATCATTAAACCCTCTTTTGGAGAGGAGTAAGTGAGTTACGCTTTATTCTAGTTTTCTACAGAATATTCTAGGTTTTGTATTAGAGAGAAAAACACTTTAGTTTGATTGAGATTTGAGAATTGTGGATCATAGTTTGTGATTTCCAATACATTCAAGGTACTTTTCATTCAATTCAATTCAAAGTTTTAGTTTTTATTTCATTCTCTTGGTGTTTGTTTATGTTCTCATATTATTTAAGATCTTCGTTCTCTTAGTTTAATAATTGCGATTTCTATTAGTTTAATAATTTCTTAATCATGTTTAACCTTAGATTAGTCATAGATTCATTGTTTAATTGCTTTAACTCCATGATTAGTGAGTAGTTTCATATCTAGGGTTAGGGTGAAAGTATGAATTAGGGTTTTAAAAATGTTGTTGATGTGATTGTGATGTATGGAAAAGTTTATGCATTGATCTTGGTGTTTTGAGACCTTAGGATAGATATTGATCACATTTATACTTTGGTATTTTGATTTCAAATGTTCTTAAATCGGATTTTGAACTCTTTTATCATCCCCAAGAATCAACTTAATTTCTATACCAAGATATTGGGTGGAAATTAAGGGGATCCTTCATTAGGGGTTTTCCAAACTTATCGAATCTCTTAATCAATTAACTAAAGACCATTCGAGAGAGGATTTAGTTGATAGATTAGCGATTACTCTTGAGGACCATTCGAGAGAGGACTCAAGTATTTTAGAGGAGAACTAAACCTTGCATAATCGTCTTTGTTGCTTCACAATCGCATTAACAATCATCATCCGTTCTTATTCATACTAGTAGCCTTAACTCTAGTGTCTTTATTTGATATTTAAACTCGTGATTTTTGCTTGTTCTAGCCGATAGATAGTCTTAATTGTTACCAACCATCTTTTAAACCCCCAAATACCTTTCAATTAGGTAGTCTAGACTAGATAGACTCTAATCAATCCCAATTTCCCTGTGGATCGACCCTTGACTTGCCCTTACTATTCTCTTAGTAATTGCTTGTTAGGACTACAAATATTGTTTGGGAAGCGGTTTTTAGTGCCTTAACGACACACTAAAAACCTCTTATCAAAATGGCGCCGTTGCCGGGGAAATTGTGCTATTGATTGAAGGTTTTTTTAGTTTGAAATTGCTTAATTGATTTTTTTTTTTTTTTTACTTTTCTTGATTGGCTTATTTTTTTTTATCTTGTTTTATTTTATTTGGTAAGTGTCGTGTATATGAGTCTAGGAATTTGTATATAATTTTTTTTTCTTCTTTTAAGAGAATTCCAAAGAAAATGGCAAACTTCTTTTTTCCTCAATATGAGGATGAACCATTTTGGAATTATTTTCAGAGATTTGAGAACACTCTTCTAACTAAGTATAGACTTGAGATTTGGGAGATGTGTGAGGTGATGTATGAAGGTCTGAATATACATACAAGAGAAGTGGTGGAGTCTATGTTTAATGGTGAATTTCGATGCCAACACTTTGATGAAGCATGGGGTTTCTTTGGGTGGCTATCTAGAGACACTTATGAGTGGGACCATGGAAATACTACTTTCTCAAATTTAGAAGATGTCTCTAGTTGTGAACTACATATATATTCTGAAATTCTTGATTCACTCAAAGAAAATATGTGCTTGTTAAAGAGGTGTGATTTTATGATGGAAAACTTTGTCGAATCTAGCAAAAGATCAATCGAAACTTTGGGTCGAATTATCAATAATCAAAATCACTCTTGCATGACTATAATCAATGAAGATGATGATGATTGGGATATGGATGAGAACCCCGTAGTAGAGGAATCATTTGTTGAGAAAGCTTACACTATAGAGTCTAATGATGTTGAAGAAGTAATTGATAAGACTTTTATTTCTACTCGTCCTCTTCATATTCCCTTTTCAAGGAAACTCGACTTAGTTCCTTCCTTCCCCATCTTATTCCCTCTCCTTAAAGTTTCATCATTGGAAGAGCCTTTATCCTCTTCAAACCTTCACAAGACTCAAATGGAATTCATAGAGGACGGGATCGAGCTTAAAAGTTGCAAGGACCATCAAAAGGAGAACTCATTGTTTTGTTCTTTTTATTTGAATTTTGATGTTTGTTCTTCATACTTTCCAGGATTCTCTCGGAAATTTCATTATTTTCGACACTCATCACTTGGTAAGCATATAGACCCATTGAAATTTGTGCATGCTCTTTGTTTATGTCATACCTATTTGATCCCGTTGTGAAATGTGTGCTAATGCTTATGACAAACTATTGAGATCTTTGTCAAATTATTTAGTGGTAAGGTCTAGATAATGATCCTAAAAAGAGCTCTTTTTGGCGAGGTATTCTCGAGACCCTTCTCCTTATCTTACTTGGTTAGGATTTTTGCTTGACTTTGTGCCCTTACCTCATCCCTTACTTTCTCTTTGCTTGTACACTCCGAGGACGGAGTTTGTATTAAGCTTGGGGGAGTTAGCATGTGTTCTCTCCATCTCAACATTTTCTTCATCCCCTTTGTATTTATGTTCTTTTTAGTGCTTTTGCATGTTAGGTTTGCATAAAAAAAAAACCACAAAAATATTTTTTTTTTCTTTCTTTCTTTTCTACATTTAGAGTTGTTTGGTTTCATGCATGATATGTTGCTAAGAGTGTTCATAACTTGATTGGAAGACCTTCTTTGCATTTGACTTGATGATTTTGGAAGCCTTCTTTGTGACTTTAGGTGATCTTTGAGATCGGTAACTTTTGGTAGAGTCTTTTTGAAATTAGGCGAGTTGGTTGCTTGGATTGCCTTATCCCTTGTGCGATGAACCCCGAAGGAGGGCCACAAACCTCGTAAGACTCATTTACAACCCTCACCATTGATCGCCTAACTTGTGACTTGCATTTTAGCTCCCCAAGATTGCATAAGACCGAGCCTATAGAAGGATGATTTAGGGCGTTTCATTTTGCTAGAATTAGGAGTTCAAAAGCCAAAAAGCTTTTATACCTAAGCATAATTATCCGCTTCTCAACCCATTTGAGCCTTTCTATCCTATTTTTGCTTAACCCTCATAATAAGTCATGGCCAAACTTTCCCCAAAGTGGAGTACATGTCTAGTTTATGTTGAGTTGAGTTGTTTTGATACTAAGTATTTGGTTGAAAGTAAATTAATGTGCGTGTATAATTGCAAAAGTTGAGGAAAATTGTGAGAAAGGAAAGAAAAAAAGAAATAAAAGAAAGAAAGAATGCTCTTAGTGCTTCATTTGGATTTCTATTGAAAAGAAAGAATGAGCAAATTGTTGAGAAAAAAAAATGTGTTCAAAAAGTAAAAATCAAAGTGAGAATCAAAGATGTGTGAGATTTTGATTTGAGTTGGTGTTTGGACTAGCTTGGGGGAGTTTTAACCCCCTAGTGTGTACTCTACTTTACCCTTTTTGCACCACATTCCTAAATTGTTATCGACACCTTTAACCTAGCCCCGTTATAACCTTAATAAAGTCCCTTTTGACTTCTAGATTGGACTTGGTCAATTAGTAGTGGCGGGTGAGATTTTGTGCAAGTCATGATGAGGGTCATCAAAATGTGGTTGAGGCGAGCTACTATGGTTGAGCATCCCTAGGGGGGAGTCAAATTCGGGACTTGGAAGTGGAGAGGAGTGAGAAATCACTCTTAGAAAGCCTATTTTTCAAGGAGACTCGGTTGATCGGTGGATTGAATCCCTTGAGTCACTCTTGTGCTTCCTAATCATCTTCCCTCTTGTGTTTGGTTGGTCTCCTAAATCTTGATATGAACTCATTTAGCTTACATGTCATGTTTGTAACCTTGCATTTAGAGCATATAGGTTAGGTTGTTGCATGTTTCCCTTTCACTCTCATTCTTGGTTTACTTGAGGACAAGCAAAACGCTAAGCTTGGGGGAGTTTGATAAGTGCGTTTCTAACGCACTTTATTACCTTCTTTTGGCTTGTTTTAGCTCCCTTTTCCTCCTTTTCTTCCTTCTTTCTCCTCACTTTTCCCTTCTATTTCATTCACGTGATCATACTTGGTCATAGTGACATTTTGCTAGGTTTTCGATCTATTTCGATCGAATTTCTAGCACATATGCTTTCACCATGTTTGTTCGTGTTTCTATTTCAGGTATTGCCCTTTTCGGGGTCGAGAAATGCGAGACATGGCATAAGGGATCGAGCTAGAGGCCGAAAGGTAGCTCGAGGTGCGCTTGGTATGCCCCGCACACGATGGTGCGCCCGCACAAGCCACTGGTGCGCCCGCACCATCGACCAATTCTGGGAGCACAAAACAGACTACATTGGTGCGCCCGCACCTTCATCGGTGCGCCCGCACCTTAAATTGGGTGCGCCCGCACCTTCATCCGGTGCGCCCGCACCATTTGACGAAGAGAATTCCACCCTTGAGACAGAAGATTTTGGTGCGCCCGCACTGAGGTCCGGTGCGCCCTCTCGAGCAAGGTGCGCCCGCACCTCATTTTGGTGCGCCCGCACCTCACGATCCGGAAAGAAAACATTCGATCATTAAACCCTCTTTTGGAGAGGAGTAAGTGAGTTACGCTTTATTCTAGTTTTCTACAGAATATTCTAGGTTTTGTATTAGAGAGAAAAACACTTTAGTTTGATTGAGATTTGAGAATTGTGGATCATAGTTTGTGATTTCCAATACATTCAAGGTACTTTTCATTCAATTCAATTCAAAGTTTTAGTTTTTATTTCATTCTCTTGGTGTTTGTTTATGTTCTCATATTATTTAAGATCTTCGTTCTCTTAGTTTAATAATTGCGATTTCTATTAGTTTAATAATTTCTTAATCATGTTTAACCTTAGATTAGTCATAGATTCATTGTTTAATCACTAGTGGAAAAAACTGCTTTTGCTACCTAACAAATGCTTTGGTTGTCTAATCAACCCGAGCATTTGTGAAAATTTTAATAAAAAAAATTCACAAATGCTCGTGTTGATTAGTCAACCGGAGCATTTCATGTCAAATGCTCCGGTTGACTAATCAACACAAGCATTTGTGAATAAGTGCTCCGCGACTCTAGTCCATCAACCCGAGCATTTGGCTATCCTTTTTTTTTATTAGTATTAATTCCCCCTACCTCCCTCCTTCGAATTACTGTTCCCCCCAGTATCTCGCCTTTCTGTTCTCTCCCTCCCTTAACTGGTTTCTCTTTCTCTCTCATCCCGTCTTCATCTTCTTCTATACTCAACCACCGAAACGCTAACTACTCCATTTCTACCCTCCTCTCCATCTCCTTATCGTCACCTTGGTTTTCAATTTCTGATTTTTTTTCTTTTTTTTCGATTTCTGATTTTTTTGTTCTAAAACTTGAACCCTAGAAATCGAAGAAGGTTTATTTCCTTTCACGAGTTCCCCTGAGTTTTTCTTCTCTCTTCAGATCTTGATGTCTCATCACGAGTTCTTAAGCGCCGTTCTTCAGCATCGCTCTCCCTCTCTCTCATCCATTTTGTGTGAATTCTTCAGCGCCGTTCATTCAGGTTTGTGATTTTTTTTGTAGTTGAGTGTCAACTTTGCTCACCTAACTGTAATTCAATTAATGTTCTCTCGAGAAACTCATTTTACGTTTTTTTTGGTTGATTCTTAGTAATTTTATCACTTGATCTTTATGCTTGAATCCCTAATTTCGTCTTTTTATTTCGAGAAATTAGATTAAGAACTGACCTTGGAATTAACGAAATGCGAGTCAACAGCGGCGGCAGGAGGCGGCGGCGAAGGTGGTGCAGCAGTAGCAACATGAGATCTAAAGTGAACCCTAATTCTTGCTTT
Organism: Beta corolliflora; assembly: GCA_947648045.1. NCBI lineage: Eukaryota > Viridiplantae > Streptophyta > Magnoliopsida > Caryophyllales > Amaranthaceae > Beta > Beta corolliflora. Next base: position 164,429 of record CANSZD010002377.1, read on the forward strand.
CTCTTTCCTTGTTCTCAGATCTAAAGGTAACCCTAATTTTGACGCCTCTTTTGTGTAGATTTCTTATTGCTTCACCCAATTTATTACGTAATAGTGTAAATTCATATACTAATATGTAATTTATTTTGTTGATTGTTAGGAAATTCATGATAGTGGAGCAACTCTAATGTCGAATTTTGGTTTTCTAGTAGAATAACATAACCATTTTAGTGTTTCGTTTCTAATGGGCAAGATTTCTTTGTGTTTTTCTTCACATCTGTGCTTCTTTTTGCTTGAATTTCTGTTTTAAGGGAGTGAAATTAGGATCTGCATCTTTGAGACATTATGTCGAACAGGTGTTATGCGTTGCTAAATCAGTCTTTAGTTATGGAGCATGATCCTTTTTTTCCAAATACGCAGATTTTAGGCCTCTTACATTTTCTATAGTTTTCAATATTGTGCTAGCAATAAGATTAAAGAATCGGTCTTTTGTGGAGATCGATGAAACAAGACTAGTAAAAGCTTGAGCAGTTTAGCAATAAGATATAAAGTACAGTGTGCTGTATTTTCGCTGCATTTGCACTTGGCTAGAATATATGACTGATTACCATGCATTTCCAATTTTGGTTTCATTCAATTTTTAACTCTTCTTTGTTTTGCTCGAGTAGAATCAGGGCAAATAGGCAGTCAGCTACAAGATCCAAGGAAAGAAAGATGAGTTACATGGCAGAACTAGAGCACAAAGTCCAAACCTTGCAAATTGAAGTAACTTCTTTATCTACTCAAGTGACCTGCTGCAGGTATTAGTTTATATGTGATGCTCTTTAGTTTGATTTATACTCTTATTTTAGCATGATTTTGGAGCATTCTTGTGTTTTAGTGGATTATTAGCTATTTTTGAGTTATTGTTCTTGTACTGCCAAACTTTTTTTTTTAATTTTCTTTATTGCACTATTACCTCTCTGATTTATGGTCACAAATGATAGAACTAACACCCTTAATTTTTATCTCTTCAAACCCGTCACCAAGCTGCAATGATCGTTGTTGCTCCTCTAATGGTGCTGCCAATGTTGTTCCTGCTCTAGTGCAGCAGCAATCGTTAAGGTTTTTCTCTTAATTTACTGTAAAGTGATTCCTTTTATTTGATGTTGTTTGATTTTCTTAACTCCGTATTTTACTTCAATTTTGTTCTGTAATCCAGTGTGGTTCTTCGATTAATCGAAGGTTAATCCCTCGTATTTTAGGTAAAAAATCTAGCTTTTCTTTTTGTGTTTTTCTAAGTTGTAAATTCTTAATTTGCCAATTGTCTTTATTTTTCTTTCGTTATATGTTTAACCTTTGAGTTTAGACTTTGAGAATTATGTGCAAAAAAATGCTCCCATAATGTTCTTGTTGGACTTCTTTTCTTGCTTTCTTTGGTTGCGTGTGCTTTAGGTTGTTGATTGTCGTGTTTGTGGTGATCCGAACTTAGTAATTCGCTTTGCTTTTGTGTACTATAAATTTTTATGGTTTTTTAAAGGTAAGTACTATCCAGGTTCTCACTTACCTTGCATCTTGGTATTTAATGTTTTGGCCATCTAGATGATCTTCAATTACACAATAGATATTATAAACTAATATTACTTGTTATTCTTGATGATGATAGTTACTACGTGTTATAAATTACTTCCAAATTTAGTGCCGATTGATCTTTTTTCAGATATGGTATTAATCCTTGTTGCGCTTGAATTGGAATTGAGGATCGCCTTGTTGGATGCATATAAGAATTTAGAGTCCATAGTTGTAAGCCGTAAATTCCTTTGATGTCCATTATGAGAATTGACTTGGTTGATTATTTTGGTAATACAAACGTGAGAACTATAAAATTGAATTTTACTATCAGCTGTCTTACTTTTATGATGATCTCATGAAGAGATCAAATCACAAAGTAAAACAATATATTAAAGGGGTGAAAGTTCATACTTCATATCTTGCTTTGTGTCTCATCTATGAAGACTGAATTTATCTACATTTCCTCATAGGTTCTGGTTAAAATTTAAATTTTTATGGGGATGGCAGGCACTTGATTACTGTGGTTTAAGTCTTGATATGTGTGATATGATCCAACTTTAGCTCAGTTCGTAGAGTGGAGGACTATGCTTGGTCAAAGAGATGACTTTTAGGTTGCTGATTCAGCTTACCCTTGATTTCTTTTATCCCAACTCTAGGCATGATTGTTCTCCTTTCTGACAACTTTGGCTTTTGTTAACATATTTAGCATACTTGAATTAATACGAGGGTAAAACTTTCCAGCCTAGTGGAATATTATTGGAACAATTAGTTCTTAGACTATTTCTGCAGCCATTGAACATAAGCCGACCTTCGCTCAGTTGGTAGAGCGGAGGATTGTAATTGGTCAATTGATACACAAGTACTCCTTAGGTAGCTGGTTCGAATCCGGCAGGTCAGATTTTTGTCTCTTCTCTTTTTTTTTTTCTCCTTGCTCTCTAGTATGCTTTTTAAGACTTTATGCGTAAGCCTTTGGTTGCAGATGTCTGTGCTCTGAAGCAAGTAGAACATAATCTCCTTCTGAAATCCAAGACACTATCCAGTCCTCTCTGGCCTTTTCATTCTGTTTGATTTCTGCTTACACCTTGACCTTTGCCAGCTGCACATTCTAGACAAAATGGTGGTGGTTTGGTTTCCCTCTAATTGTTACGAGTCTATGATGTTGGTGTATGAAGTTTTCAGATTTGGGGAAGTTATTGTCTACAGTTCAGATATTGTCTAGAGTGTAATGTGTGTGTTAGCAAAATTTGTATACAGGAGTTATAATTACTTTATGTACTTATTGTTGGTTAATATCATTTAATGATAATATCATTTGTTGCATGTGTAATGTCTTGCTTCTTCTTGTGTTGTCGTTGTACGACTTGCTAGCTTTAGCAAGCCGTACGCTTTTTTTTGAGAAAATATTAGCAAATGCTCCTAGGTTGTTAATGGAAAACCGGAGCATTTAACCTCCAAATGCTCCGGTTTTCCCTTAACAACCGAAGCATTTAGAGGTTAAATGCTCCGTTTTTTAAACAACCGGAGCATTTAGTCAAATAAATGCTCCGGTTAAAAACGGAGCATTTGTAAAATGCTCAAATGCTCGTATGACGTCTGCTACGAGTCAAATACGGAGCATTTGTGGCCTTTTTAACCGGAGCATTTGAGGATTTTTCTACTAGTGAATTGCTTTAACTCCATGATTAGTGAGTAGTTTCATATCTAGGGTTAGGGTGAAAGTATGAATTAGGGTTTTAAAAATGTTGTTGATGTGATTGTGATGTATGGAAAAGTTTATGCATTGATCTTGGTGTTTTGAGACCTTAGGATAGATATTGATCACATTTATACTTTGGTATTTTGATTTCAAATGTTCTTAAATCGGATTTTGAACTCTTTTATCATCCCCAAGAATCAACTTAATTTCTATACCAAGATATTGGGTGGAAATTAAGGGGATCCTTCATTAGGGGTTTCCAAACTTATCGAATCTCTTAATCAATTAACTAAAGACCATTCGAGAGAGGATTTAGTTGATAGATTAAGCGATTACTCTTGAGGACCATTCGAGAGAGGACTCAAGTATTTTAGAGGAGAACTAAACCTTGCATAATCGTCTTTGTTGCTTCACAATCGCATTAACAATCATCATCCGTTCTTATTCATACTAGTAGCCTTAACTCTAGTGTCTTTATTTGATATTTAAACTCGTGATTTTTGCTTGTTCTAGCCGATAGATAGTCTTAATTGTTACCAACCATCTTTTAAACCCCCAAATACCTTTCAATTAGGTAGTCTAGACTAGATAGACTCTAATCAATCCCAATTTCCCTGTGGATCGACCCTTGACTTGCCTCTTACTATTCTCTTAGTAATTGCTTGTTAGGACTACAAATATTGTTTGGGAAGCGGTTTTTAGTGCCTTAACGACACACTAAAAACCTCTTATCAAAATGCATTTTGATAAGAAGTTTTTAGTGTGTCGTTAAGGCACCAAAAACCGCTTTTCAAACAATATTTATAACTCCTAACAAGCAATACTAAGAACGTAGTAAAGGCAAGTCAAGGGTCGATCCACAAGGAAAAAGGATTAATTAAAGTCTATCAAGTCTAAATTACTTAATTGAAGGGTTTTTGGGGGGTTTTAAAATGATTTAGTAACAACTAATGACTAACTACTATCAAAGTACTAGCAAGTAAAATGAGATGAAAATATGAATAAGGAAGACACTAGAGTTAAGGTTACTAGTATGAATAAGAATGGACAATGAATGTTAATGCGATTGTGAAATAACGGAGACGATTATGCAAGGTTTAGTTTTTCCTCTAAAATACTCGAGTCCTCTCTCGAATGGTCCTCAAGAATAATCACTTAATCAATCAACTAAATCCTCTCTCGAATGGTCTTCGATCAATTGATTAAGAGATTCGATAAATTGGGAAAACCCCTAATAAAGGATCCCCTTAATTTCTACCCAATATCTTGGCCTAGAAATTAAGTTGATTCTTGGGGATGATAAAAGAGTTCAAAATTCCATTTAAGAACATTTGAATTCAAAATACCAAAGCATAAATGTGATCAATATCTATTCTAAGGTCTCAAAACACCAAGATCAATGCATAAACTTCTTCAAACATCACAATCACATCAACAAAACATTTAAACCCAAATCCATACTTTCACCCAAACCCTAGATAGGGAACTACTCACTAATCATGGATTCTAAGCAATAAAACATGAAATCTATGACTAATCTAGGGCAAAACATGATTAAGAGATAATTAATCTAATGAAAGCAACAACTAAGAAACTATAATAAAGTACCTCTAATAAAAAGGAAGAACAAATAATAGCAATGAAAAGAGATAATAAAAAGTGAAACTTTGAAATTAAATCGAATAAAAGTACCTTCAATGTTGTAGAAATCACAAACTATAATCTACGAATCTCAAATCTTGATCAAAAACTAAGTGTTTATCTCTCTAATATGAACCCTAATAATATTCTCTAAACTCTAAAATAAAGCATAAGTTCAAAATAATAACCTCTATTGTTTTTAATAGCCACGAGCATTACAAATTTCGGCGGAAAAGGTGGTGCGGGCGCACCAATGAAGTGGTGCGGGCGCACCAAGGCTACCGATTCTTGTGGCCAAACTTCGCGAGAATGGTGCGGGCGCACCATGAAATTGGTGCGGGCGCACCGTAGTGGTGCGGGCGCACCGAAATCAAGTGCGGGCGCACCATTTCTTCTCGCTTCCTGTCGGACAGTTCAACTTAAAACGTGCATAACTCTTTCATTTTAGATCCAAATTAAGCTTATGACCAGTCGTCGGAAAGCTATTGAAACAAGCTTTCACCTCCAACTGGAATTTCCTTCATCCGATTTGTTGTTTGAAAGTTATATCCATTTTAAGTTCTATGTTCAAGATTCTATTGGGCAATGTGCTCCTTTGTGCGAGCGAACATGGGGCATGGTGCAAGCGCACTATTTCTCAACGTGTGCTCTATTTTCATTGCTTCCTTTGCCAACTCTACAATGCGTAGCCATCTTAGTAGTTCCACCTATATTAAGAACATGGCAAAACAGTGTGAAAGCAAATGTACTAGAAATTCATTCAAAAATGAATGAAAATCTAGCAAAATGTCACTATGATCAAGAATGATCAAGTGAGTGAAACGGAAGGGGAAAGGGAGAAGAAAAAGGGAATAAAGGGGAGAAAGATGATCAAAATGAGCTAAAAGGAGTCCATAAAGTGCGTTTGAAACGCACTTATCAAACTCCCCCAAGCTTAGCATTTTACTTGTCCTCAAGTAAACCAAGAATGAGAAAGAAGAAAGATTAGAGAAGAAAAAAAAAATGAAAAAGAAAAACCATGCAACAAACTAACCTAAATGCTGTATATGCAAAGCTACAAACATGACATGCAAGCTAAATGAGTTCATAACAAGATTTAGGAGACCAACCAAACACAAGAGGGAAGATGATTAGGAAGCACAAGAGTGACTTAAGGGATCTTATCCACCGATCAACCGAGTCCCCTTGAAAATAGGCTTTCTAAAAGTGATTACTCACTCTTCTCCACTTCCAAGTCCCGAGTTTGACTCCCCCCTAGGGATGCTCAACCATAATAGCTCGCCTCTACCACATTTTGATGACCCTCATCATGAATTGCACAAAATCTCACCCGCCACCACTGAATTGACCAAGACTAATCTAGAAGTCAAAAGGGACTTTATCAAGGTTGTAACGAGGCTAGGTTAGGGGTGAGGATATCAATATGGGAGTGTGGTGCAAAAAGGGTAAAGCGGAGTACAAACTAGGGGAAGAGCCTTCCCCAAGCTAGTCCTAACACCAACTCTAATCGAAAGCTCACACACAATTTTGATTCTCACTTTGACTTTCACTTTTTAAACATATTTTTTTTTCATTTTCTCATCAATTTGCTATCTCTTTCTTTTTTTTCAATAGAAATCCAAATGAAACAATAAGAGCTTTCTTTCTTTCTTTTTATTTCTTTTGCCTTTCCTTTCTCGCAATTTTCTTCAACTTTTGCAATTATACTGCCTATTAAATTACTTTCAACCAAAGACTTAGTATCAAAACATCTCAACTTAACACAAACTAGACATGTACTCCACTTTGGGAAGAGTTTGGCCATGACTTATTATGAGGGTTAAGCAAAAATAGGATAGAAAGGCACAAATGGGTTGAGAAGCGGATAATTATGCTGGAATAAAAGGCTTTTTGGCTTGTGAACTCCTAATTCTAGCAAAATGAAACACCGTAAATCATCCTTCTATAGGCTCGGTCTTATGCAATCTTGGGGAGCTAAAATGCAAGTCACAAGTTAGGCGATCAATGGTGAGGGATGTAAATGAGTCTTACGAAGTTCGTGGCCCTCCTTCGGGGTTAACCGCACAAGGGACAAGGCAATCCAATCAACCAACTCGCCTAGTTTTAAAGAGACTCTACCAAAAGTCACCGATCTCAAAGATCACCTAAAATCACAGCAAGGCTTCCAAAACCATCAAGTCAAATGCAAAGAAGGTCTTCCAATCAAGTTATAAACACTCTTAGCAACATATCATGCATGCAACCAAACTAATCTAAATGCATAAAAAGAAAGTAAGAAATGAATTTGCAAACCTATCATGTAAATACACTAATATGAACCTAATTAACATGCAAATATACTAATATGAACCTAATTACAAAGAGGAGGAAGAAAATTTTGAGATAGAGCGAACACATGCTAACTCCCCCAAGCTTAATACAAACTCCGACCTCGGAGTGTACAAGCAAAGAGAAAGTAAGGGATGAGGTAAGGGCACAAAGTCAAGCAAAAATCCTAACCAAGTAAGATAAGGAGAAGGGTCTCAGAATACCTGCCAAAATGAGCTCTTTTAGGATCATTATCTAGACCTTACCACTAAATAATTTGACAAAGATCTCAATAGTTTGTCATAAGAATTAGCACACATTTCACAGTGGATCAAATAGGTATGACATAAACAAAGAGCATGCACAAATTTCAATGGGTCTATATGCTTACCAAGTGATGAGTGTCGAAAATAATGAAATTTCCGAGAGAATCCTGGAAAGTATGAAGAACAAACATTAAAATTCAAATAAAAAGAACAAAACAATGAGTTCTCCTTTTGATGGTCCTTGCAACTTTTAAGCTCGATCCCGTCCTCTATGAATTCCATTTGAGTCTTGTGAAGGTTTGAAGAGGACAAAGGCTCTTCCAATGATGAAATTTTGAGGAGAGGGAATAAGATGGGGAAGGAAGGAACTAAGTCGAATTTCCTTGAAAAGGGAATATGAAGAGGACGAGTAGAAATAAAAGTCTTATCAATTACTTCTTCAACATCATTAGACTCTATAGTGTAAGCTTTCTCAACAAATGATTCCTCTACTACGGGGTTCTCATCCATATCCCAATCATCATCATCTTCATTGATTATAGTCATGCAAGAGTGATTTTGATTATTGATAATTCGACCCAAAGTTTCGATTGATCTTTTGCTAGATTCGACAAAGTTTTCCATCATAGAATCACACCTCTTTAACAAGCACATATTTTCTTTGAGTGAATCAAGAATTTCAGAATATATATGTAGTTCACAACTAGAGACATCTTCTAAATTTGAGAAAGTAGTATTTCCATAGTCCCACTCATAAGTGTCTCTAGATAGCCACCCAAAGAAACCCCATGCTTCATCAAAGTGTTGGCATCGAAATTCACCATTAAACATAGACTCCACCACTTCTCTTGTATGCATATTCAGACCTTCATACATCACCTCACACATCTCCCAAATCTCAAGTCTATACTTAGTTAGAAGAGTATTCTCAAATCTCTGAAAATAATTCCAAAATGGTTCATCCTCATATTGAGGAAAAAAGAAGTTTGCCATTTTTTTTGGAATTCTCTTAAAAGAAGAAAAAAAAAATTATATACAAATTCCTAGACTCATATACACGACACTTACCAAATAAAATAAAACAAGATAAAAAAAATAAGCCAATAAAGAAAAGTAAAAAAAAAAATCAATTAAGCAATTTCAAACAAAAAAACCTTCAATCAATAGCACAATTTCCCCGGCAACGGCGCCATTTTGATAAGAAGTTTTTAGTGTGTCGTTAAGGCACCAAAAACCGCTTTTCAAACAATATTTATAACTCCTAACAAGCAATACTAAGAACGTAGTAAAGGCAAGTCAAGGGTCGATCCACAGGGAAAAAGGGATTAATTAAAGTCTATCAAGTCTAAATTACTTAATTGAAGGGTTTTTGGGGGTTTTAAAATGATTTAGTAACAACTAATGACTAACTACTATCAAAGTACTAGCAAGTAAAATGAGATGAAAATATGAATAAGGAAGACACTAGAGTTAAGGTTACTAGTATGAATAAGAATGGACAATGAATGTTAATGCGATTGTGAAATAACGGAGACGATTATGCAAGGTTTAGTTTTCCTCTAAAATACTCGAGTCCTCTCTCGAATGGTCCTCAAGAATAATCACTTAATCAATCAACTAAATCCTCTCTCGAATGGTCTTCAGTCAATTGATTAAGAGATTCGATAAATTGGGAAAACCCCTAATAAAGGATCCCCTTAATTTCTACCCAATATCTTGGCCTAGAAATTAAGTTGATTCTTGGGGATGATAAAAGAGTTCAAAATTCCATTTAAGAACATTTGAATTCAAAATACCAAAGCATAAATGTGATCAATATCTATTCTAAGGTCTCAAAACACCAAGATCAATGCATAAACTTCTTCAAACATCACAATCACATCAACAAAACATTTAAACCCAAATCCATACTTTCACCCAAACCCTAGATAGGGAACTACTCACTAATCATGGATTCTAAGCAATAAAACATGAAATCTATGACTAATCTAGGGCAAAACATGATTAAGAGATAATTAATCTAATGAAAGCAACAACTAAGAAACTATAATAAAGTACCTCTAATAAAAAGGAAGAACAAATAATAGCAATGAAAAGAGATAATAAAAAGTGAAACTTTGAAATTAAATCGAATAAAAGTACCTTCAATGTTGTAGAAATCACAAACTATAATCTACGAATCTCAAATCTTGATCAAAAACTAAGTGTTTATCTCTCTAATATGAACCCTAATAATATTCTCTAAACTCTAAAATAAAGCATAAGTTCAAAATAATAACCTCTATTGTTTTTAATAGCCACGAGCATTACAAATTTCTGGCGGAAAAAGGTGGTGCGGGCGCACCAATGAAGTGGTGCGGGCGCACCAAGGCTACTGATTCTTGTGGCCAAACTTCGCAGGAATGGTGCGGGCGCACCATGAAATTGGTGCGGGCGCACCAGAGTGGTGCGGGCGCACCGAAATCGAGTGCGGGCGCACCATTTCTTTCGCTCCGGTCGGACAGTTCAACTTAAAACGTGCATAACTCTTTCATTTTAGATCCAAATTAAGCTTATGACCAGTCGTCGGAAAGCTATTGAAACAAGCTTTCACCTCCAACTGGAATTTCCTTCATCCGATTTGTTGTTTGAAAGTTATATCCATTTTAAGTTCTATGTTCAAGATTCTATTGGGCAATGTGCTCCTTTGTGCGAGCGAACATGGGGCATGGTGCAAGCGCACTATTTCTCAACGTGTGCTCTATTTTCATTGCTTCCTTTGCCAACTCTACAATGCGTAGTCATCTTAGTAGTTCCACCTATATTAAGAACATGGCAAAACAGTGTGAAAGCAAATGTACTAGAAATTCATTCAAAAATGAATGAAAATCTAGCAAAATGTCACTATGATCAAGAATGATCAAGTGAGTGAAACGGAAGGGGAAAGGGAGAAGAAAAAGGGAATAAAGGGGAGAAAGATGATCAAAATGAGCTAAAAGGAGTCCATAAAGTGCGTTTGAAACGCACTTATCAACATTGTATCATGATTAATAAATTACATTGTTAAATTATTAATCTGAATGCATAACTTTTATAAGTCTTGCTTTAAATTATGTGAATATATGTTCGTTATGATTTCACCTATTCATGGACTGTTTAGAGGAACAAGACTTAATGAAGTATGACTTGAGTATAAACATGTTCTTTTCCAAAAGTTTTGTCGAATTGGGTTCTTACACATACTAAAATTGAAGTGATTATATGCACACTAGCGTAAATATGTTACACTTAATTTTTGTGTCGTAAAGGCATACTCACTTGCCTAAGAGTATTAAAGGTCTCATAATAGAACTGTGGATGCTGTCAAACATGAAAGTCCTAAGTTGCCAAAGGTACAATGAAAGAAACCTTGATGGAACAAGACAGGTAAATTCCCATAATATATTTCATTTAACCTTTAGAGGGAACAAACCTATTCTTAGCCAACTATCATCAGTTCACACCACATTTCTTCAAATACCCTTTGATTGATTAATTCCTCATTCCATTTTATATCCTGTCACTTTAAATCTCCTAATTCCCATGTGCTCTAAATTAAAATTCATGACTTTTAATGGTTCAATGATGCATAAAGAGTGATAAATGGTAAATACATTTTGAGGGGGAAGTTATGGAAAAAGTGAGAAGCAAGTATTTTATGATTTATTAATTGATGCTCAGAAGGATATATCATTAGATGGAACTACTCATATAAGTTCCTATTGATGAAGGAGTGGTAAGGATCTCGGGGGAATAAGGAAGGAATCAATATATATGTTTTCATTCTTAGTGGTGGATTTCACGTATGTGTGAGTAAGCAATTAATTCTTTGTGGTAGGTAAATGTGACATTCTAAGAAAAGTGCAATAACTTGTAATGACACCCTTGTTAAAAAAAAAAAAAAAAGAAAGAAGAAAAAAAAAAAGTAGAAGTAAACAAGGGTGATCAAATCTTTATTATTTCCTAGAAGTCAATATTTCATAAGGTTGTGAAAATACTTACTCATGGATTTGATGATTTGAGAAGAGGAACATAAGCGAAAGATTGGAAGAACTTGGTTACAAAGATAAATTCGTTCAAGTTTCTTCGGGCAATGAGTTCCTCATGATTGGTTGGTTGAGTAAAAGTGAACTTGATTGATACATATCAAGGTGTGTGTGGGTTTGGCAGAGATTTCAAAAGTATAAAGTGAAGTAATCAACTCTAATTATTGTTGAGAACCTCTTATAAAAAGTCTAAACCATAAAGCACACAATATCTCTCAAGTTCCCTCTACTCAAATTATTCCATAAACTTCTTTCATATTCTTTGAGCCGGATATTACAATGTCCTATCTCTTAATCCATTCTTGACTTTCAAATCTGATTTTTTTTTCTTGACTTTTATTTAATTATTTGTCAAGTTCCTTCGATGGTTTTGAAGTTGGGTCTTTGGATTGTGAGTTGGAAATTTGTGTAGTACATGTATCCTAAGTTTGAAAATTGAGATTCTTGAGGCTTTTGGGACTAACAGGTGTTTAACCAAAATGGTGGTAAGTGTAGCATATAACAATATGTGTATATGATTTACCTAAAACAAAATGTGTGTGTAAGATGATCCTTTTCGATAATGACAAAAGGGGGAAGAATATGTATGATGCTTATAGTCAAGCATAGTTAAGTCAAAATCCTTAAATGATGAAAGTTCTTTGTATGATGTGTTTATCTTATATTGATTTTGCTTCATATACATGCATGACTTATTTGTTAAGGGGAATTAATGCACATTGTTTATTATTTAATTTGTGATAAGCATCATTTGTTTGTCATCATCAAAAAGGGGGAATATTGTTGAGTCATGTAGTGTTTTGATGATTGTAAACAAATGATGATTATCTAACTAACATGTGTGTTTGAGATGTGCATATTACGTTACCATAGAACAAGTCATGAAAAGTTAAATATATCACATCATGAAGAGTTCCTAGAAGAAATCCAAAGAGAGAAGAAGTTTGATTATACAGATGTGCTGCTAGATTTTATGTAAGTTCCTAAGATGGAACCAAGCATGAAGAGTTCAAGAAAAATGTTATAGAAGCAAGCACAAACAAAGTTCCTAGAAGAGTTCCTACAAGGAACACAAACAGAGCAGTTCCTAGGTATATCCTAAGAGGAATATTGAATATGCAGTTCCTAAGTGGGAGCGGTTCTCGAGTGGGAGCAGTTCTCGAGTGGGAGCAGCTTCTGAGTGGGAGCGAGTTCCCGAGTCGGAGCGATTTTCGAGTGGGAGCAATTCCCGAAGTTTCATAGTTGAAACAAGCGGTTCTGGCAGGGAACTATAGGTGCGAAGTTCCTTAAAGGAACTAGCACGTTGAAGTTCCAGAGGTGGAGCTATTACATGCGGTTCCTGAGTTGGAGCAGCATGGTGCATGAAAACAGGAAGTATGAGTTTATTTTCTAGGATTCATGTAAGTATGTGGAAATGTGAAAGGTAAAGGAACAAGGTGTCAAAAGGAACTCGTGGAACTTAGAGTCAAAAGTATTTAAGAGTCAGTAAGTTGTTGCATATTATTATCTTAATCTGTAGGATTTATTTAGAGTTTGTTTCTTAATAAATCTCTACTTGATTAATTATTTTTAGATAATATGCATTAGTTGTTTTAGGATAAGTTTTTGTTTTTAAATAAAAGATAAGTTTTAAATAAAATATTTTTTAAATAAAATCGGTTTTTATTTTAGATTATGATTTTGATATCTTTTGTTTATTTAATCTTATCTTATCAGTTTTGGAAAATAAAGCGTACGCCTAGATCTATAATACGTTCAATGAGTTTTTGAGATTACGTACAATGAGTTTTTGTGAGTGCAGGAACTTGTAGACGCGAGTTCCTGTACGAACTGGAACTCATGTATTCAGTCTTAGGAACAACAAAGTAATTCTATAAACTGACCGTGTAGTGTGATAGTTTAAAGAGTAAGTCTTTTTTGTTTCTTTGTTAGTTAGACTTGAATCCTATTAATTAGGAAGTTAGTTTAGGAAAAAGATTTTATTTAGATTTTCTGTTTTAGAAAAGATATTATTTTTAAGTAAATATTTTATCTTTTATATTTTCGGTCAACTAAAAATAAGGGATTTAATTTGTGAAAAATCTTTTAATAAAATAAAAGATATTTTAGTTTTCAGTTTTAATTAATAAATTGATTTTCAAGTACACGTTCAATAGTTTACTTATTTTCCAAGATTCTATAAATCACACGTTTACTGTACACGTTCAAAATGAACGTGGTGTTAGTGGAAGATCATGGAACGTGGTCCTCTAGTTGAGGAACATCATGGGAAAATGGTTTACCCACTAACACATGATTAATCTCACGTTCATTCTAAATGACTGCTATAAATATACAAGTTCAATTAAGTTTCAAATTGTCTGACTGGTGTCTTTCCATAGTGTCTGACTTATGTCATTCCAGAAGGTTTGGCTTAAGGAATAACGTTACAAAAGATTCATATTTTCTATTCCTTGTTTTGAGTCGAGTTCCAAGTTCCTACAAGTGACATGTTCCTTTACAGTTCTTCAGTTTCTATATACTAGAGTTAAACCAAATTATCAAGCGTCTGTATTTGAGTTTGGGGTTAAAGGGTTTGAGTGAACTCTTGTAATGGGAACTTGGTAAAGGGTTTGAGTGAATTATTGTATCAAGTTCGAGTTAGGAACTTGGGTAAGTTCTTGTTGTTTATGCGTAGACTTGGGGTGAAGTCTATCCAGGGGTAAAGGGTTTGAGTAAACCTGTTGTAAAGAGTTGTGGGAACTCTTAAGGGACTTAGAGTTAAGTCTAGAGTGTTAAAGTTCCTAGTGGAACTTGTGAGAGAGTTGGAGTTCTGAGTGGAACTTGCGCATGTAATAGGTTGTAACGAGAGGAGGTTCCCTATTATAGTGAAGAGTTTAAATCCCGAGGAGGTCGTGGTTTTTCTTCTTGTATTGGGACAAGAAGTTTCCACGTAAAAATCTCTCTTGCACTTTGAGTTCCTTATTGCTTATGTTTTAAATTCCGCATTATTTGGCAATAAGTTCCACACTACAATTCACCCCCCCTCTTGTAGTTCCTTCCGAATTAACAATTGGTATCAGAGCCGGAACTCGTTGATAAGCAGGCAACCCTACTGAGTGAAGTTCCTGCAAGAAGAAGGAACCCGTACGAGAAAGGAACTCCACCCTACGTCATTCAAAGGAACAAGTGGAAGCTGACTTTTTATCATCAATTTAAAGTCACTCAAGGATTATCAACCACCCATTTGATGTAAGTATCTCTTCCTTGAGATATTCTTTATACGCATATATTAAATTGGAACTTGTTCCTTAGAATATTTCTAGTAAAATGGTTTTATTTGGCTTTGATGTTTTTATAGCAATTTTGGATAACTTTAAAACTGTTTTCGAAAAACAAAATTAAGATTTCCAAATTGTTTTTTAAATATCAAAGAATTAGTATACTAGAAATGGTTCAAGGAACTATTCGTATTGGAACAATGCATATTTTCACTCTTGGAACTTGGTTCCTCTATGAAAGGGAACTTTATTCTTTAGGCAGTGTAATTTATTGTTATTTCATTTATTTGCCAAAGAATAGTTTTTCCATGCATTTTGAGTATATTGAACATTTATTATATGGATACATGTTTGTTCTTAGTAGTAGAGATAGTCATACAATCTTTACCGGTTGAAGTATAGATTTTTGCCTTATCTTACTAACAAGAAAGGACCCAATATATACTGGGTACCAAAGATCAAGAAGTTACTGATTTGCAGGCTATGTGAGAGAAGATAACCAATAAATGATGACAAAATGGTTATTTGTGTACTTGGACAAGTATATGAGTTTCTCTATAAAAACCTTTAAAAGAGGTATGTAGAAGGTGATACATTTGTTTAAATAAATGGGTAAGACACCTTTACAACATCTTGCATATCTTGGTCATTTATATAATATGTATATATCTTTCACAAGTTTATTTGCATCTTGCTGTTCCTTGTCACTAATGCAAATTTGTGAAAGGTTAGAAAAGAGAAGTTATTTTACAAGTTTATATATATTGTCTTCTCTTAATATGTTGTGCAGGATATTAATGTTTATTTTGTAGGTTTGATAATTGAGGTAACTAAAATATCAAAAGCATAAAAATTAGTTTTGGATCAAGGAACTCAAACTTTAATTAGGTGGAATTAATAGTGTTCCAAGAACGCTGAAATGAATCAACGGGTTAGGAACAATTAAATGTTTTCACAAGGTGAAATGGTCTATACTAGCACGAGTTCTTGTTCCCGTTCCTATATATTCGAGTTCCCAAGAGAAACACACTAGTTGTTGACTACACTTCTGTCGTTGAATGTTGAACCTACTGGACTTAAAGTTAGAACGACATTCTAAAGGGAGTACTCTACTAAGGAACTTTATGTTTATTCCATTTTTATGCTTAAATTATGTTATCTCTTTTGACTAACCTACTAACATTAAAATGCACAAAGTATTTCTTTTTGGGTTTGTTTTACAGAGTATATTTCATAGTTTATGGCAACCCAAAATGAAGGAACAAGTTCATGTTCTTCCATCAAAGGAACGAACAGATTGGGAACAAGTTCCTGAAATGAAAAAGAGAGCTCCAGAGATTATTTCTTTCAGATGAACAGAAGATTCATATGATGGCAAGCAATGCCTAGGAACTTGATTCCAGTTCCAGATGAGTTTGATGATGTATGCAGGACCAAGGTATTCATTATAGGGTAAATATATTGAATGAAACTTTGGAGGACATGGCAGAATACTATTTGCTAATGTTTTCCAAAGGAACAAGTAAGAAAAAGCAAGCAATATCACTTGCTAAATCATCAACAAAGGAATGATTAGAAGATGATCAACAAGACATCCTATGAGATCTTCAAAGGAGAAACCACTGGTATTTTGTACTTAAACGTTTTATTCTAAGTGTTTTGGTACTCAATAGTAAGCATAATCATTTAAGGAACTTTGAAAATAAAAGCGATGAGGTTGTGTTTAAAACGCACCTCTAATTGTTAGAAACACATAGTTTATAATATATAAGGTGTTATTAAGAGTTGACATATTTGTTATGAGACTAACTTGTTTTTCCCAGTAAACAGGTTAAAGATGGTTTTTAATTTTTTATGTTGAACTCACAAGTTCCTATGGAGCTAGAGTTCCTACATATAATATGTCACTCTCAAAAGCAACAATAGCCAGCTATATGACCTCATGGAGAAGAGCTTAAAAAGTGAAGATTAAGTTCAAGTTTATAAAATAAAAGTTCAACTCAATGAATATGTGGAAGCGAGTTCCTATCAGATTAGTAGGAACAGACAGTTCCAATAACCGAGTCCCTTGATTCTAACTGGAACATAAGAACTATTCCTACGACTCATTCACAGAGACATCAGCAAAGGAACTCTATACAGGTTAGTTGTTGAGAGGAACAACTAAATAAAGGTATTTACTTTGAGGAAACTTTTATTCATGTAGCTAGGTCATAAGATAAATGTACATCATTTTCTCTTGTTGCTTACATGGGATTTAAGTTGTTCTAAATAGATTTTCAATGCGTTCAAAATAAATTTTATTGTTGGAAATCTATGAAGAACAACATCAAGTTTCTTCTTGAAAAATGATTTCAAAATTAACAATAATTTCTGGTTTCAAGGGGAATTGACTTAGTAGTTGTATATTGTTATATGGATAATATTTTTGGTACAACTAACTATTTTATGCAAGGGTTTTTGCTAACCTTATAAGCAAATGTATACGTGAGCATGATAAGGGGAACACAACTACTCTCTTGGAATATAATGATGCAAGAACAAAAATATGTCAAGGAACTTTTTGAAGAAGGATGTGTATGAGTCGAGTTGGTATGAAAGTTTCCATCGGATGTGAAGACATCAAAATGATGGAACTAGCAATTCGTAAACTCAAAAATAAGTCATCAAAAATCAGTCCAGTACTTGAGGTAATTTTATATTCATGGTGAAATGTGACTTAAGTTATGATGTTCCTATTCACATTGTATCATGATTAATAAATTACATTGTTAAATTATTAATCTGAATGCATAACTTTTATAAGTCTTGCTTTAAATTATGTGAATATATGTTCGTTATGATTTCACCTATTCATGGACTGTTTAGAGGAACAAGACTTAATGAAGTATGACTTGAGTATAAACATGTTCTTTTCCAAAAGTTTTGTCGAATTGGGTTCTTACACATACTAAAATTGAAGTGATTATATGCACACTAGCGTAAATATGTTACACTTAATTTTTGTGTCGTAAAGGCATACTCACTTGCCTAAGAGTATTAAAGGTCTCATAATAGAACTGTGGATGCTGTCAAACATGAAAGTCCTAAGTTGCCAAAGGTACAATGAAAGAAACCTTGATGGAACAAGACAGGTAAATTCCCATAATATATTTCATTTAACCTTTAGAGGGAACAAACCTATTCTTAGCCAACTATCATCAGTTCACACCACATTTCTTCAAATACCCTTTGATTGATTAATTCCTCATTCCATTTTATATCCTGTCACTTTAAATCTCCTAATTCCCATGTGCTCTAAATTAAAATTCATGACTTTTAATGGTTCAATGATGCATAAAGAGTGATAAATGGTAAATACATTTTGAGGGGGAAGTTATGGAAAAAGTGAGAAGCAAGTATTTTATGATTTATTAATTGATGCTCAGAAGGATATATCATTAGATGGAACTACTCATATAAGTTCCTATTGATGAAGGAGTGGTAAGGATCTCAGGGGGAATAAGGAAGGAATCAATATATATGTTTTCATTCTTAGTGGTGGATTTCACGTATGTGTGAGTAAGCAATTAATTCTTTGTGGTAGGTAAATGTGACATTCTAAGAAAAGTGCAATAACTTGTAATGACACCCTTGTTAAAAAAAAAAAAAAAGAAAGAAGAAAAAAAAAAGTAGAAGTAAACAAGGGTGATCAAATCTTTATTATTTCCTAGAAGTCAATATTTCATAAGGTTGTGAAAATACTTACTCATGGATTTGATGATTTGAGAAGAGGAACATAAGCGAAAGATTGGAAGAACTTGGTTACAAAGATAAATTCGTTCAAGTTTCTTCGGGCAATGAGTTCCTCATGATTGGTTGGTTGAGTAAAAGTGAACTTGATTGATACATATCAAGGTGTGTGTGGGTTTGGCAGAGATTTCAAAAGTATAAAGTGAAGTAATCAACTCTAATTATTGTTGAGAACCTCTTATAAAAAGTCTAAACCATAGAGCACACAATATCTCTCAAGTTCCCTCTACTCAAATTATTCCATAAACTTCTTTCATATTCTTTGAGCCGGATATTACAATGTCCTATCTCTTAATCCATTCTTGACTTTCAAATCTGATTTTTTTTTCTTGACTTTTATTTAATTATTTGTCAAGTTCCTTCGATGGTTTTGAAGTTGGGTCTTTGGATTGTGAGTTGGAAATTTGTGTAGTACATGTATCCTAAGTTTGAAAATTGAGATTCTTGAGGCTTTTGGGACTAACAGTGTTTAACCAAAATGGTGGTAAGTGTAGCATATAACAATATGTGTATATGATTTACCTAAAACAAAATGTGTGTGTAAGATGATCCTTTTCGATAATGACAAAAGGGGGAAGAATATGTATGATGCTTATAGTCAAGCATAGTTAAGTCAAAATCCTTAAATGATGAAAGTTCTTTGTATGATGTGTTTATCTTATATTGATTTTGCTTCATATACATGCATGACTTATTTGTTAAGGGGAATTAATGCACATTGTTTATTATTTAATTTGTGATAAGCATCATTTGTTTGTCATCATCAAAAAGGGGGAATATTGTTGAGTCATGTAGTGTTTTGATGATTGTAAACAAATGATGATTATCTAACTAACATGTGTGTTTGAGATGTGCATATTACGTTACCATAGAACAAGTCATGAAAAGTTAAATATATCACATCATGAAGAGTTCCTAGAAGAAATCCAAAGAGAGAAGAAGTTTGATTATACAGATGTGCTGCTAGATTTTATGTAAGTTCCTAAGATGGAACCAAGCATGAAGAGTTCAAGAAAAATGTTATAGAAGCAAGCACAAACAAAGTTCCTAGAAGAGTTCCTACAAGGAACACAAACAGAGAGCGGTTCCTAGGTATATCCTAAGAGGAATATTGA
Source organism: Beta corolliflora (assembly GCA_947648045.1). Lineage (NCBI taxonomy): Eukaryota > Viridiplantae > Streptophyta > Magnoliopsida > Caryophyllales > Amaranthaceae > Beta > Beta corolliflora. Next base: position 184,100 of record CANSZD010002377.1, read on the forward strand.
ATATGCAGTTCCTAAGTGGGAGCGGTTCTGAGTGGGAGCAGTTCTGAGTGGGGAGCGGTTCCTGAGTGGGAGCAGTTCCTGAGTCGGAGCAGTTTCTGAGTGGGAGCAATTCCTGAAGTTTCATAGTTGAAACAAGCAGTTCCTGAGCAGGAACTATAGGTGCGAAGTTCCTTAAAGGAACTAGCACGTTGAAGTTCCAGAGGTGGAGCTATTACATGCGGTTCCTGAGTTGGAGCAGCATGGTGCATGAAAACAGGAAGTATGAGTTTATTTTCTAGGATTCATGTAAGTATGTGGAAATGTGAAAGGTAAAGGAACAAGGTGTCAAAAGGAACTCGTGGAACTTAGAGTCAAAAGTATTTAAGAGTCAGTAAGTTGTTGCATATTATTATCTTAATCTGTAGGATTTATTTAGAGTTTGTTTCTTAATAAATCTCTACTTGATTAATTATTTTTAGATAATATGCATTAGTTGTTTTAGGATAAGTTTTTGTTTTTAAATAAAAGATAAGTTTTAAATAAAATATTTTTTAAATAAAATCGGTTTTTATTTTAGATTATGATTTTGATATCTTTTGTTTATTTAATCTTATCTTATCAGTTTTGGAAAATAAAGCGTACGCCTAGATCTATAATACGTTCAATGAGTTTTTGAGATTACGTACAATGAGTTTTTGTGAGTGCAGGAACTTGTAGACGCGAGTTCCTGTACGAACTGGAACTCATGTATTCAGTCTTAGGAACAACAAAGTAATTCTATAAACTGACCGTGTAGTGTGATAGTTTAAAGAGTAAGTCTTTTTTGTTTCTTTGTTAGTTAGACTTGAATCCTATTAATTAGGAAGTTAGTTTAGGAAAAAGATTTTATTTAGATTTTCTGTTTTAGAAAAGATATTATTTTTAAGTAAATATTTTATCTTTTATATTTTCGGTCAACTAAAAATAAGGGATTTAATTTGTGAAAAATCTTTTAATAAAATAAAAGATATTTTAGTTTTCAGTTTTAATTAATAAATTGATTTTCAAGTACACGTTCAATAGTTTACTTATTTTCCAAGATTCTATAAATCACACGTTTACTGTACACGTTCAAAATGAACGTGGTGTTAGTGGAAGATCATGGAACGTGGTCCTCTAGTTGAGGAACATCATGGGAAAATGGTTTACCCACTAACACATGATTAATCTCACGTTCATTCTAAATGACTGCTATAAATATACAAGTTCAATTAAGTTTCAAATTGTCTGACTGGTGTCTTTCCATAGTGTCTTGACTTATGTCATTCCAGAAGGTTTGACTTAAGGAATAACGTTACAAAAGATTCATATTTTCTATTCCTTGTTTTGAGTCGAGTTCCAAGTTCCTACAAGTGACATGTTCCTTTACAGTTCTTCAGTTTCTATATACTAGAGTTAAACCAAATTATCAAGCGTCTGTATTTGAGTTTGGGGTTAAAGGGTTTGAGTGAACTCTTGTAATGGGAACTTGGTAAAGGGTTTGAGTGAATTATTGTATCAAGTTCGAGTTAGGAACTTGGGTAAATTCTTGTTGTTTATGCGTAGACTTGGGGTGAAGTCTATTCAGGGGTAAAGGGTTTGAGTAAACCTGTTGTAAAGAGTTGTGGGAACTCTTAAGGGACTTAGAGTTAAGTCTAGAGTGTTAAAGTTCCTAGTGGAACTTGTGAGAGAGTTGGAGTTCTGAGTGGAACTTGCGCATGTAATAGGTTGTAACAGAGGAGGTTCCCTATTATAGTGAAGAGTTTAAATCCTGAGGAGGTCGTGGTTTTTCTTCTTGTATTGGGACAAGAAGTTTCCACGTAAAAATCTCTCTTGCACTTTGAGTTCCTTATTGCTTATGTTTTAAATTCCGCATTATTTGGCAATAAGTTCCACACTACAATTCACCCCCCTCTTGTAGTTCCTTCCGAGTTAACAGAATTGTTTAGTGAAAACTTGATCAGAGGAAGTGGTCTATTTTGCCGATCATGCATTAAGTCACAGATGGCATCTCCAGGTTTTACTCATGTATTTGCTGCTCTGGTTGCTGTGATCAACACTAAGTTCCCTCAAGTTGGGGATCTTCTTTTGAGGAGGATTGTATTGCAGCTTAAAAGAGCTTACGAACGAAACGACAAGCCTCAACTTATAGCTGCTGTCAAATTCATAGCACATCTTGTGAATCATCGAGTTGCTCACGAGCTTCTGGCTTTGGAATTGCTAACTATTCTGTTGGAGCAGCCTACTGATGATAGTGTGGAAGTTGCTGTTGATTTTGTCAAGGAATGCGGCTCTATCCTTCAAGACCTTTGTCCAAAGGGTCTGCATGGTATCTTTGAGCGATTCAGAGGAATCCTTCACGAAGGTGAAATTGACAAAAGGGTTCAGTTTCTGATTGAAGGTCTTTTCGCCATCAGAAAGGCTAAATTCTGTGGGCATCCGGCTGTTTGGCCTGAATTGGATCTTGTGGAGCCAGAAGATCAGCTCACTCATGAGATATCCTTGGAAGATGAGATAGATCCTGAGACTGGTCTTGATGTTTTCAGGCAAGACCCTGATTTCTTCGAAAGTGAGACACGTTACGAGGAGTTGAAGAAATCTATACTAGGAGATGAGTCAGAAGATAATAAGGATGCTTCTGATGCTGAGGAAGAAGACGAAGAGGAGCAGATGCAAATTACAGATGAAACAGAGATGAGCCTTATAAATCTTCGAAGGACAATATATCAAACAATAATGTCCAGTGTTGATTTTGAAGAAGCAGGCCATAAGTTGCTAAAGATCAAACTTGAACGCGGACAAGAGATGGAGCTGTGTATAACGTTGTTGGAGTGCTGCAGCCAAGAGAGGACATATCTCAGATATTATGGTCTATTGGGCCAACTCTTTTGTATGGATAACAAAGTATATCAGGAGAATTTTGACAAGTGCTTTGTTCAGCAATACTCGATGATTCATCGCCTTGAGACATACAAGTTACATAATGTGGCCAAATTTTTTGCTCATTTGCTGGCCACTGATGCTCTTTCTTGGCACTTCTTAGCTTACATACGTCTCACAGAGGAGGACACTACTTGTTCATCCCGTATCTTCATCAAGATCCTCTTCCAGGAATTGTCTGAGCATCTAGGAATCCGCCTACTGAACGAACGACTTAATGACCCAACAATGGTGGACCAGTTCGAGTCAATATTCCCACGAGATAATCCTAAAGATACACGTTTTTCTATTAATTTCTTCACTTCGATTGGTCTTGGAGGTATAACAGAGAACTTGCGAGAGCACCTAAAGAATATACCGCGAATGATAATGCAGAAACAGAAACGAAACTCAGAAGATTATTCTGGCTCTGAAACAAGCTCATCAGGCTCCTCAAGCTCAGATGCGAGTGATAGTGATGATGATAGGCGTAAGAAGAAGAGAAAGAATGCTAGTGGTGGTGGTAGAGATAGGAAACTGAGGAAGGGAGATTAGTTAGTGTCTCTTTGATTCTTGTGGTAAACTCACAAGGAAAGAAAGATTTCTGTTCTGTAATGAATTTTGGTTGATACCCCACTTCTAATCTCCAATATACAATGATTTGAGCATGATTAATGTTATTCTTGTTACATACTGCAATGTAGTTGATGTAGCTTCGTTTTTGGTCGTTGCAGTGTTGTATTATTGTATGGTGATTGGTAAGAGGTTAAGTTTGTTTTTGATCCATTTACGGCTCATTACCAATATCCATGGCATTTACCTGAGGATTACACTATTTGGGTCTTTCAGATCAATATCATTTTCGTCTACTGATTACTTCTGTAGTATATCATCATTATTTTACCAGGTATACTGTTTGCAAAGCTCAAACACTTTTCTTCTAGCTAGGATTGAGTTCATGATATATCTAATTATTGGTCAAATATAAGAAAATATATGTTCTCCATTTTTTTTTATTCTCATTGCCAGTTAAACACTTTTAATTTCTTTGTATGTATTTAAAATTTTCATTACAACCCGTCTTCCATTCATCGTATACTCAAATGATGGTGCGACATTATGAGTAACTTCATACATGCATTGTCGCCGTATTTGTATATAGACAATTACCTCATTGTGATAATTTTATGAGAAGATTTCATATGGGTATTGAGGTAAAAAATGAAAAGTTCAACAAGATATAAGAAGCTGATGAAGAATGTCTTAGCAACCTGGCTTTGATATAGACAATTAGACATATAGAATAGTACTAAACTACTAAGTACTCCTTCCATATCTTCCAAATCTTCAGGTTGCACTATAGTTGTTGGCAAGTTGCGCACCAACTGACTATTAATTAAATCCTTCACTTTCTTTTCTTTTACATTCTCATTCCACATGCTACACAAATTAATTGATCAATGTCGTGTAATGCTACAAATGTGGTGGTCCATTATCCTTACTAAACAGAACTAGTCAAAATCAGACTTATATTTTAGTTGTGCAGATACAAAATATATCCTCATTCTTTCATTCTCCTTGAATCTTCTCATTGATTATCAGAATGTCGCTCTCGTTGTTCTTAAGCTCAATGTATGATCAATTAGCAACTCACATTCGATTTTTCTACCGTGTTGGAATGTGGACGGTATTGTTGGTCCTGGTAGCAACTATAGGTGCACTGTCGCCGGAAGTAGCCTTCTTATGGGCATCGCGTAGTTGCGGGGTTAAAGATTACGTGAGAATTCCATTGGATTTGCCTGGAAAGAGTTTGTGCTTGCCGTCTAATGTGGTTAAGGGGTCATACTTTGATACTCTTATCGCATTCATATTTGCTCCAATTCTCGTCGCTTTATCTGGTTTAGTGGTCTCATCCTTTAGCTTGTCCTACGACTAGTAATAATTGGCTTTGTGTGGGTTTGTCATGTAATGTGAGTTGCAAGGAAAACTATCACTAATTAACATTGTCCTTTGTTTGATTAGTTATGAACCAGTTATGAGCTTTGTTCTTAGTGTTGTAATTTATGTATGTCAATAGTTAAGTGCTGCTTTAAATGTTAATACAACAGTCCACAGCTACTATTGTTGTTATTTCAACAACTTACTACGATTGTATATATTTGTGTGTGCGCTTTAAAGTTGAATACTTTAAAAATATAAAAAAAGTGAATGACAACTTTGTAGACTATGGTGTTGTTTGGTTGGAAGCTATTTCCCTTGGAAATACAAGTTCCTAGGAAATACAATTTGGGCGTTGTGTTTGGTTGGAGGGAAATGAGAGAAGCATAGGAAATACAAATTCCAAGGAAATATAATTTCCCATGGAACATGGGAAATCACTCACCAAGCCCCCCCTTGGTGAGTAATTTCCTAGGAAATACAATTTCCTATGGTGGCAACCAAACAATTTTGCCTAATTCCTAGGAAATAAACAAGGGAAAAAATTTCCCATGAAATGTAAATTCCCATGGGAAATTACTTCCCATGTGAACCAAACGAGGCCATGTCCTACCAATTTAACTACATATACTTTGATTTTTATTACAAATATGCCACTTGATAGTGGTCCATGTTTTATCGAGGAAATCACTTGATAGGATTCCCACTCATTATCAGACACTAAGTGGCTTAAGGCTCAAAATCTGCCATTCATCCTGGAAACCAAATTTTGAATAGCAATAACGGAAGAAGACAGAAATTGCCATGCTGTCATATGTAACACCAATCAAATGACACAAATTAAACAATATAAATGTGTGTATTAAGACTTAAACACACAATCTCTCATTTAAAATATAAATATACTAACCAACTAATCTACAATCTCATATTGATCAATGCGGGAAAATAATTTATTTGAAAAGTACAAGATATAATTTTTATTTTAAAAAAAGTAAAAAAGTACTTCCTACGTTCCAAAATAAGTGAAACACTTGTCTCAAAAAGCTCTCACATAAATGAGAGAAGTGTTTCACTTATTTTGGAACGGAAGAAGTATATGAATTACATATATGTAAGCTTTATACCCTAATATCTCATTACTTAGAGCTACAAACTAGATATTGCTTCTGATTCAAGAACCAAACCATAACAATACACTAGCATGAATCAAATGCATTCCTTGAACACAAATTCTTGAGTGTAACTACAAACCACCGTTTCTTCTGAAAAATAAATCAAATGACATGAAATAAATGACAAAATGAAATGAGATTCATGTTATTATTTGTATAGTCCATTTCATCATTGTTGGAGTCTATGTCATTATACATGTTACACAATAAGTTATGGTGTAACATGTTACACCCCAAGACGCACTCTTCTTGAATAGAAAACCCAATAAACAATAACGATAATTATTAAGTATCTTGAATAACTAAAATATAATGCAATTTTTTTTTTTTTTGAGGCATCACTTAAGTCAGCAACTAGTTTTGTTTAAAAGGAAATTATGAATCCTTTCAATTCTTTTTCTTTCTCTTACCCCATATGTATCTGAGTTCTAATAATAATGGTTACACAGAGAAATTGAATTTTTCATTTTCAGTTGTTTTGAACTTGATGTCATACAAGACTGTTAGAATAATAATGAAAATATACAACCTATTTTCATATAAAATAGGTTGTATATTTTCATTATTATTCTAACAAAGACAAAGTTTAATTGATCGAAAATTTTCTATATTATAAAGGTATGATAAAAAGTGGGAAGCAATTAGTATTAAATTGGTAAAGGTTACTAAGTTCATGAGAATCAAGTTGCATTTGTTTTTTCCGAAGAAGGGGTGAGTTTAATTGCTTTGGTAATTGACCTATAATATTGTTATGATGGAATTTCAGTCGTGTCTACATGAAAAAGAAGGGAATACTTGTCTTCGGTAAATTGTAGGTTTAAGATTAAAATAAAGAGTCATACACTCGTGCTTATTTCTCTTCTAGTTGTAGGTGTTTCCAGAAACATTATGAAGGCTTTAAAATATAATTGACAAGTTGCCTAATAACAATTGAATCCTTCGATCACTTTCATGATTCTTTTGGGTATGAGCCATGTAAATACATCTACACTTGTTGTGAGGGCTTTGTCTCCAATTAGGTATATCCCGACTTATATCTAAATTAGTTGGAATCTAATAAAACTCTAGATTACCATATACTTATTTTCAACTGCAAAAAATAAAACCAATGGGTGCGGAATTAGATAGGCTCTGTTTGGGGAAGCATTTTAGTTACCTTAAATAATAAGGTGCTAACATATTTTAGACTAAAATGATTTGTAGTGTTTGGGGAGTACCTAAAATAAAATTTCAGGTGATTAAAATGACTTAGGTTATGTTTGGGAACATAAGTTGAAATAGAGTTGAAACTCATAAGGTAGCTGAAAGGAGCTGAACTCATAAGGTAGCTGAAAATTTCAGCACCTTAAATTGAGATGCTATATTTGATAGCAACTCAATTTTAGTCAATTTTTGAGCTTAAATGTTATTTAAACTCTTACCCCAAACACGATTATTTATTTTAGGTGACTTAAACTTTTACATCTACTCATTTAAGATGACTTAAATGTGTTGCCAAACAGAGCCTTAATGATAAGTTAAAATTTTTACCTTTTCAAAATCGGGTGATCGAAATTTTGGAAAATCTTTTTAAAATTTTGATAATAACTAATTTTGTCAAAATAATTTATCAACTTATGCAACTAATGTTGCCAAACGGTTAAGTTGTCATCGCCTACCTTATCGGTTTCACTTTATTTTATCGGTTTCAGTTTATCTTATCAGTTTTAGTTTATTCTCAGATAGTATTGCGAAACAGAGCCATATTAAAATCAATATTAGCTGTCTCGAAATTCTTTATAACAACTTGAAGTATGTATTATAGTTTCAGTAAACCTGGATTTAGAACAATACTCTTAATAATTTCAAGTTGCAAACTTACGGTGTAGTTGTGGCCAAGTTGCCTCACTAGGATTTAGTTGACTGTTGAGATTTGAACCTTTCACTTTCTTTCTCAAATTTCATATCTTTCATGGTACTTATAATATTAAGTCAATGCTAGAGGTGAGGCTACCCATTATTACTGATTCCATGTACTAAACAAGACTAGTCAATTCCAGAGGACCTTTTAAATGTGCCCTTTTTAACTATTTTAGTTGGCAATGTGCTGCTTAATTGAAAAGCCTCATCCTCCCAGTCTCCCCTCTTAACAAACTAATTAGTATCAATGTCACCTTTATTGTTTATAAACTTGTTTTATCATCAACTAGCAAAGTTTGGTCGATCAATAGGCCGTATTGGATTGTGGTCGGGATCGTTGGTATTGGTGGCAGGTGCGGCCATTTTCTCCTCGGAATTTGCCTTCTTATGGGCGGCGCGTAAATGTGAGGTCCATGGCTATGTAAGTGTCCCACTGGATTTGCCAGGAACGAGTTTGTGCTTGCCTTCTCATGTAGTTAAAGGGGGCTCTTATGATGTTTATATCCCGCTCATATTTACTCCCATTATTGTGGGATGTTCTGCTTTGGTGATTTCATCCTTTGGTTTGTCCTATACATCTAGTTAGAGTTCTAATGTGGTTTTTTCATGCTAGTCAACTGGAGAAGCTAAGATAGAGCTTAGGCATTAGCAATCATATTGATGTTTTAAGAGAAAATCATATATTTGTTCTTCATCTTTTGCTACATCTTAGGATGATGATAAGTCAAGTCGACCTCAAATTTAGGATTTCCCAATTTTGCAATTGTGAGGTTGAGAAGAGTTAGTCTTACGCGGGCGCAGTCTGCCCACACTAATATTATTGTGACCAAAACCACTCATTTAACATAGTGACCTTTTTTTCCATATAGTAATCTTTTAAAAATCTTAAGTTTTACACTATACGATTCTTTCTATTATAGTGACCGTTTTTTTAAATATAGTCTATTTCTTACATTAGTTTATCGTGATGAAATTTCAGGTTTGTGACATAGTAACCTTTTTTTTCCACATAGTCAAACCTTAGAATCTATATCTACTCATTTTTTATATCTATTTTTTATATAGTGACCCTTTTTTTTCATAAATCACATGAATTAGCATTAAGTCCACACTAATTTAGTGTGGACCAGGTCCATATAAGACTTTTACGGTTGAGAAAACTCTCTCCGATGTCTAAATATAATTTGGGATGTAATTTGGATAATAATAGTTGTCAATTGTCATGCCGCCATATTAACCAAACATGGAAATTCATTAAATTTCTTTATCTACTGTTCTTAGCTTTTCCACTCAATTCCTCCCCTATCATATTCTATATACTTCTTGGAAATACTTGGTGCATGCTTCGTGTATTCTACCTATACTATCTATACTAATATATTAAAAGGCGATCTTAAACTAAAAACGTTGCTACATGGCTCTTTTCCTTAGTTTGTTTTATTCCGTTTAATCTACATACAACTGAAAAAATATATATCAGAAATACAGTGTATAAGAGTCGATCCTACGACTTTAAGTTCATAGAAGTATATTATTAAACTCTTAACCCAAATTAAAAAAAAAATGCCGCACAAGTATCAGAAGGAAATGAAAAAAGAAATTTATAAAAAATTATATTGGCGTCGCCCGGGTTCGAACCGGAGACCTTCAGTGTGTTAGACTGACGTGATAACCAACTACACCACGACACCATTGGCAATATGGCATATCATCATTACAAAATAGATTCCATCCAACTAGCAGCGGATATATTTTGATTTCTCTGATGAAGATTATTTTACCAAGTGCCCTAAGCTAATACATAAGGCCCGCGCGGCGCTGAGGCCTGAGCATGTGCGATATCATCGAGAGTAGAAGCCTCAATTTTTTTATCATTGTGATAATTCCTGTGTTTTAGAGTCCTATATCAATCAATTTTTTTGTTGTTTTTGTTTTTGTTTTGGTTTCTAAAAATTTCTAGGTTGGAAGTTGATATATATGGTGTATTTTCCCTTTTCTTTTTGGCAAGAGTGTGTTCCTCTTATGTAGTGGCGGGCCCACTAAAATGCAAGGTAGCGTGTCTTCTTCCCTAATTTTTCTCAAAAAAATATTTATTACCTTTACTTTTGCACTGCTTGACATATAAATAGTTTAGCATAGTTGGTTGTTTCAAAACTTGAAAAAGTTTACAACAAGTGTTGACAGCCCCGTGTTTGAGAGTCCATAACTCTACTTTTTAATGCTTGTTTGTATTTTTTTTCCTTCCTCTAATTTTATTCAACTACTGGTTTTACTCCGTCAAAAAAAGAAAAAAGCTACTGCTTTTACTAGTTGTTTTTCTCTAGCTTGACTCACTCCACTATTTATTACTTGAAAGCAGGGCCTTTTCCCACTAAAAAAAATACTCAAATTCAATTACCTTGCTAGTTTAAGATTACAAATATATTTTAAACATTTTGCTTACATAAGGAGTCTACTTATATTTGGGCTATTAGCCGTTAATTTACCAAGTCAGATTGACCTCTTCTAAACTTTTTTCTCATTTTTTTTAATGTATACCGTATTATTCAATTTGTCTCAATGTATATTTCTTTATCTCAACACGATAACTTAAGAAATATTAGGTATTTAATTGTAAATCGATACTAAAATATTTCAGTGAATGGATTGTTAGTGAATATAGTTTATTGTAATTATGGGAATGGATTTTTAGTGAATTGTTCAATGTTCATGAATGAAAATTCTATATATTTCAGAATCATAAAGAGAAAACAAGAGAAAGCTTTTACTTGATTCAAATACACAATAATTTAGCTTCCTCTGGTATGACTATTATCAAAAGCAAATTAAGAAATAGCATGGGAGATGAATTGTTAAATAATAGTTAGTTACTTATCTTGAGAAAGATTTGTTTTGTTATGTAAAAGTTAATGCGATCGTAAAAACGGTTCCCGGAATTTTGAGAGCTCGGCGTGGACAATGGTAATCTTCTTTTATTATTGACTTCAAGGTTGTATTTGGATTTGCAACATTTTGAATTTAGTAGTGATGACTTTTTATTTGACCTGGTAGTATTGTAAAATTACACTACCTCTCATCTGGAATCCTGGATTTATGTATGTGTTTTTTCATTTATCTTATATTATGCCTTGCTCCAATCCTGAAATTATAGGCTCTTACTCCCACAATGGCCACAAAGTACTGAGGAAGAATCGTCTATCTCAGATTCCAGCCGATCATGTGGACTTCGAAGCTTTAATACAACAAGTCTGTAATGAAGTTGATATCAGAGCTACGCCGTTGTTTATAATGGGGTTGAGAAGTAAATATGTTTTATAATCTTAGTATAATAGTAGATTAGCACTTATGTGTTGTATGGTTTAAACAAACTTTTAATATGCCAAATTCAAGTACTTGAAAATCTAGAAGAATGGTGTTACTCAAAAATCTAGAAGATTGGTATTTATTTGGATATTGACTCAGGTGACAGGTGTCAAGACTCAAAATTCCCTTTTCTATTATAATGACCATCAATTAATTTCTTTGAATTGTAGACTACTCAGGTGACAGTAGTCTTTTTCACAAATTAAATCATTAATCATGTTTTAGTTTTACTTATCTCACTACTATTTAAATGAGTAAATGATAATAAAAATTTAGAGTTTTTTGCGGGGATATACCAGGGTAATAGAACATTTTATGGGGACATACCTCATTAAATTTTTTTGCGGGGATATCCAACCTAAATTTAAGTTTTGTTAAAGGGCACCAAAACACTATTTTTGGCGAGAAAGTTAAATTTCCGGCCTTTGACTTGCTTAATTAATCTTTGTATTGTGCGTGATATTCAATTGCTTCTATCACATTCATTTCCCTCCAACTTCCTCGCTGTCACTTTGTGGCTCACTCGCGAGTTCCTACCAAGTCAAAGGCCGGAAATTTGACTTTCTTGTCGGAAATAGTGTTTTTATACGCTTTTAACAAAACTTAAATTTAGGTTGGTATATCCACAAAAAAAAATTAGTAAGGTATATCCCCACAAAAAGACAAAATGCCCTATTAAAGTGGTATATCCTCGCAAAAAAACTCAAAAATTCATGGGCGGAACATTAGATTTTAGAGTAGTGATTCAATTCGATGAATCTATCTTGGATGATTTCACAGCTCCTAACTATAATCCAATAAAAAATGACTTAGTGGGGGTGTCCTTTTATTCGTAACTTTCTTGATTGAGTATACTCCCTCCATCTCAAAATACTTCTATAATGCTTATTTATCATTTTGCACGGGAATTAAAGAAAGCTGAACATATCATGATTTGTGTTTAATACTTTACTTGTATTGGGTAGTAAATGATTTTTCCCCTTTTTCTTTTAAACAAAATACAAAACCACATTAATTGAAACTTTTGGTATGACATAAACACAAATCAGTGAGGAGACATATTGGTCTGTTAAAATAGTATGCAAATCACATCGGCAAAAACAGTTGAATCCTTCAGTTTATTTGTACAATCTCATTTGACACGATTTACAATAATAAGTCAATATATATGGCATATAGGCATATAATGGAGATGAGGTTATCCATTACTATTCCTAAATTAAAGAGAATAAGTCAATGCCAAAAGAATTTGTTTGCTAGTATTAATTATCAGCTTTAATTCTGCTGATCATACAAAAGCCTTATTCTTGCAATCTCCTTCCTTTGAACAAACTGATCATATTATTAGTATGTCTCTCTTTTTTGCCTTAAACTCTATGTATCATCAATTAACAACTTATTATGGATCACTCTGCCGCGCTGGGATGTGGTCCGTAGTGTTGGTCGTGGTCGCGGCTGTGGCGGCATTCTCCCCAGAACTAGCCTTCTTATGGGCGTCTCGTGGATGCGGAGTCCACGGCTACGTGAAGGTCCCTCTAGATTTGCCTGGGCAGAGTTTGTGTTTGCCTTCACATATGGTTAAGGGGTCTTCCTTTGATGCTTTAATCCCACTCATATTTGCTCCTATTGTTGTGGCTTGTTCTGGCTTGGTTCTCTCATCCTTCGACTGGTCCTACCACCAAAATTCGGAAGATATCATTTAAGAATAGTAGTAGTTTTTGAGCATTCCTTTTGTTTGTTCGTTTTTGGGCACATTATGATATCCAAATTAAAACAATTTTGTTTTAACTATTTGATTATATATGTAGTATTGTGTTTTCTTGCATCGGTTCTAAGTATTACTTGGATTTGGTTATCATAGAACAAGGCATGGCCTTTTGTTCCTTAATAATATAAAGAAAGGTATGGCATTTTGCTCTTAATCTTGTTCATTGGAGAAAATAGTGCAAGATTGCTCCGTGGCCCCGTTCATCATGTGGATAAATTATCCATATGAATTAGAGGGGAAAAAATATTTATAGCTGATTTAAAATGAGTAATTATGAATAAATGTCAATATGTCACATGAGATGGATTGTTTACTAGTAGACTTTTAGATTTTTCCCACCAGTGCTAAGTAGGGATGGCAACGGATCTTGGACCCGGATCCGTTTTTGCGGATATGGGTCCTAAAATTTCAGACCCGTTGGATCCGGGTCGGATCTTGATCCTGCTGTCACATCGCGGATTCGGGTCCAGATCTATGCTGAGACCCGAACCCGGATCCGCGGACTCGTTTCTTTAAAAAATGTAATTGGGCTGCTGGGCTTCTAAGCCTTCACCCATTCACGCCTCCCTCCTAAACCTAGCTTCCTTTGGCCTTCACAGTCCCTTCTCTCTCACGCCCTCCCCCTCCCTTCTCTCTCATGCCCTCCCCCCTCCCTTCTCTCTCTCTCCAAGCATTGCTCCATCCCTCTCCGGCGACCAGGAACGCGCCAACACTTCACAATTCAAGGCATCATCTGGCCACTAGATGACCATCAGCCGTTGCACAACCACCAGCCGCTGCACAACCACCAGCCGCTGCACGACGTCGACCTTCAATCGTCACTCGCACACCACCAACCTATTTCTCCAATGCGCGCACGATCGTCCCCTTCTCCATCTACAACCAGCAACACCACTAAGCCCCCTAGCCGCACCACGCGTCCACGCCCTACGTCCACCAGCCACCACCTGCAGCACCTCCAACCTCACGCCCTAATCAGATGATGTTCATTCAATTTTAATTATTGTAAATTTGTATTTTTTTAGATTTACTTTATTTTTAAAGTTTCGAATTTGTGGTAATTGATTAATTGCGATTTATCGTAAATTTTCTGTTTCTTTTAGATGAATTGAGAAAAAAAATTTATATTCCAAATTGGTAAAATAATACAAAGTATGTTGGATCCGTTTTGGACCCGGATTCGTAGGATCCGTCGGATCTGGATCCGGGTCCAACTTTTTCAGACCCGTTGGATCCGGGTCGGATATGGATCCATGGTCTGAAAACGGATCTGGATCCGGGTCCACCTGGACCCGGTCCAGATCCGACCCGTTGCCATCCCTAGTGCTAAGTAATTGGAGCAAGGACGTAAGATAATTACCTTGAATAATATTTATTGGACTTGTGACTTCGAATCTTCGATTAGCTTCTTTATAGCTGGTTTTAAAAGGAATTATTATGAATAAATGACAATATTTTACATGAGATGAATTATCTACTAGTAGTAGACTTTTAGATTTTCCCCACTAGTGCTAGGTAATTGGAGCAAGGATGTGTGATAATTACCTTGAATAGTATTTATTGAACTTACAACTTTAAATCTTCGATGAGCTCATGGCGAACATGTTGATTGTTGAAAATTGAACTTTTCATTAAATACATGTATGATGTCCATTCTACAAGGACTAACAAATGCCTTTCATGATATTTTTTCCCCTCTTTCAAGGGTTGATAATTTTTATAGTCAACCGATATATATTTTAGCATATTTCTTGATTATATATAACATATCGTTTTTCTCTCTTGAGAAATATTACCTTGAAGTATCTCTTACTATTTGTAAAATATGCTTATTTCACCTTAATTAGTTAATACTTCCTTAGTAACCTCATGTACACGCCCCCTCTCTCTCTTTCTCCCTCTCAAACCCTAGCCTCCCTCTCTTTTTTTGATTAGGAAATTTGTCATGGATGATTTCATCCATGGTAAGCCCCTTTTCCCCTTTTATTTTCAGTTTTTAGTTCATTTTCTTGTTTTGTTTAATAAACTAGTCTCTCTTTATGAGATTTTCTCAAACCCTGTTATGGGGTTTTTAGTTTCTGTTTTGGAAATCTCCTTCTCCCCTATGGGAGTTGTGAGTAGGGTTCTTTTGTTTTTAGGTATGAGAAATTATTCTCATTGGTTGAAGTTCGAGACTCAACATGAAGGTATTGGAATCTCGGATGCGGTCAACCTGACTCGATCAATAATGTTCTTCCCAAACTATATCAGAATGATATATAGACTTCCTCATCAATACTTGCTGATTCAAGACATACAAGTTGGGCATTCGTATTGCTTCGATCTCGGTTCATTGTAGTTTCTTCGAAGACGAATTTGATTTACTCTTGTTTAATTGTATCTTGTTTTTCTTTAATACCTATTGTAGATGTCATTTGGCCTTCAATTAATGAAATTTCTCTTTAAAAAAAAAAAGTTAATACTTCCTTCATTTTCTATTAGATGACTTTTTGACTTTGGCACTATATACATACATGTACGACGTTGATTGCCTTTTGTGATTTATATTTAAGGAAAAATATCTTACGTGTGTGATCTTGTTTGTATATTTTCAAAATATCAATTTTTTGTAATTATTTTCTTATTGATAATTAGAGATCTTAATGTTCAAATTAGTGCCTCGCCAAGCGTGACTAAAGAAATGGGTCAATTAATAAAAAAGAACTACTTTGTATTTTCCCAGTTGATTATACACCCTACTTTTTTATTAATATGATATTAATATGTAATTATCATATTTTAATCAATTTTGCTCAAATTTCCCTACTGTTGTGTTCCATGTTGTGAAAGAACTACTTTGTATTTTCCCAGTTGATCCTGGCTGATTCAGGCCCAATTAATGAAATGAAACCCAATTATCAAAAAAAAAAAAGAGAATCTATACTACCTCTGTTTTTTTTAGTTGCAACATTTGTTTTTTGGCACTATTTATCAACCAACTTTGTTAAGTAATTTCGCACCATTATATAAGAGAAAACATAGTCAAGTGGGGTCTTGTTAGATTCGTCTCAATGCGATGATTCCAAATATCAAATTTTTATAATTTTTTACTTACACCCAATATGAGTTAACGTTCAAATAAGTGTCTCGGTAAATGTGAAAAGGCAAATGTTGCAACTAAAAAAACAGAGGAAGTATATTTTTTTTTATCATGTTAACGGGTCCCGTATGTGCTATTCAAATAACCATTAATCCTCCAAAATTCATTAGTAGTAGTAGTGCTTCGAGCCTCAAACTATTACTTTTCTTGGCAAGATATGTTAGGTGGTGTTGTACACCACTATTGATTATCAACTTATTTATATAACAATCCTATTATACAGTATATTTTTATATAGTGTCACTTAAACCTCACTTAAGCAGTCTAACCCGTCTGGCCGTCTCCATCATTCATCTCTAAAAAACGATCTACTACCTCTGCTTTTTTTTATTTGCTACATTTTCCTTAAATGGTTGCTTTTTTTTATTTGCTACATTGTTTCAACTTTCCTTATTAGGAAACTTGGCCCACCAAAAAGTAATACTATTATATTTGTTTCTCTCTTTTTCCACCCAAAAGTAATACTATTATATTTGTTTCTCTCTTTTTCCACCCAAAAGTACTACTTTTTCCACCCAAAAGTACTACTTTTTCACCTTCTCCCAACTTCATTTAATGTTAAAGGGGTCAAAAGGTACACCAAAAAAGATGGAAAGGGACATCTCCTAAAAACTAGTGAAAACAATAATGTAGCAAATAAAAAAAAGCAGAGGGAGTATAAAGTTATCATAAAAAGGTCTAGTATATTCCCATTATCATGTCATTGAGCACATCAACATCAAAGCTGGTGTTAACAATATAGTCCAAATTACCCTTAGGCCTTAACATCTATTGTACTTGGTACTTGGTACTTGGTACTGCTACTGCTACTGCTACTGCTACTGCTACTGCTACATACACCTAAGTTATAGACTTATAGACTTATAGTTGGTGTCACATTAGCCAATAGTTTCTTTTCCCTTTACTTCTACATTAACTAGATTCTCTACTCCTATAGTCCTGTTTCCTGTATCTTTTGCTTCTCTGCAATTCTAAGGAAATGCAAAATCCTTAAAACTTGTATTATGATAACCTCAATTAAGGCCATTCCAATTTCCATCAATGCTAATATAAAAAAGTTGAGCTATCACAACTTTTTTTTTCTTTTTTGAAGGATGAGCTATCACAACTTTTTTTTTTCTTTTTTGAAGGATGAGCTATCACAACTTTTATTTATCTTCTGTCATGGTTCATATTAATCGGTGTTAAAGGAAGATTGACATAATCTTTTTTTTAATTTCTAGTCCCCATAGTTATTGTTTACTTTTTCCTAAATTTGGGACCAATTATGTTTGGATAATTGGATGAAGAAATTTTTCTCCGCAGCAGAAATCGCATTGAACGGATCAATGTAACTGATATTTATATCTATTGCGTGAACGATCTTTGCATAGAGGGTCCATAGCTCAGTGGTAGAGCATTTGACTGCAGATCAAGAGGTCACCGGTTCGAACCCGGTTGGGCCCTTTTTGTGTTGTGTACTCACAAATACCACATCCTTATTTTTTGCTCTTCATGGAATGAGATTTAAATCTTTGTTGCAGTTTGCATATAATATGAAATCCTATTTTGAATTCATATCTTTGTTTGTATATAATAATACGGAGTTTTATTTTTAAAAATTGTTTTGATACATTGAAATGCGCAAGTTTTTATAAACATGGCGGTTTTTTCACCCAGTACCCCCGAGTTTTCAAAAAATTCACCTAGTATCCCCCCATGTTTTCAAAATTCACCAGGTACCCCCGAGTTTTGTTGTAATACACTCAAATACCCATAATGACTAACGGCGGTTAACGCCGTTAGTCATTAATCCCTAATCCTAACCTTAATCCTAACTCTAACCCCTAATCCTAACTCTAACCCCTAATCCTAACCCTAACCCTAACCCTAAACCCTAACCTTTCCCACCACCCCCTCCCCCCACCCTCCCACCACCCCACCCCTGCGACCTCCCCCCTCCCCTCCCTTACCCCCGCAACGTCTCCCCCCCCCCCGCCCCGCGCCGCCCTTTCCCCACCTCCGCGCAAAGATCTCCCCCACCGTCGCGCAAAGCATCTCCCCCCACCCAAATCCGTTCAGCAAGGCCCCCCCCACCCCTCCCTCACCATCTCCCCCATCGATTTCGGGAACAAGCACCCGCTCTCCCCCAACCCCGCGCCCCCACAACACCGCCCCCTTGCATTTTCGCACCCCACCCCCTCCCCCGCGCTGCGCTGCAGAACCCCCAACCCCTATATTTTCTTTTTCCCTCTCGGTTTCGCAATCCCCGTACTCTGTGTTTCGCGAAAATTGGAGGAGGGGTGGTGCTACGGGGGTGGGGGGGAGGGTGCGAAAATGGAAGGGGGTGCTGGCTGTGGTGGCGCGGGGGTGGGGAGAGGGTGAGATTTCGAAAATCGAATGGGTGGGGAGGGGGCCGGCGAGGTTGCGAGGGTGGGGGGAGGGAGGGTGGTGGGGGGCTGCGGTGGGGGTGGGGGGTTGCGGTGGGTGGAGGGGAGGGGTGGTGGTTGGGTGGTAGTGGGGTTAGGGTTAGGGTTAGGGTTTGAAATTAGGGGTTAGGGTTTGAAATTAGGGGTTAGGGTTAAGGTAGGATTAGAAGTTAGATGTTAGGGTTAAGTTAGGTTAATTAGTGCTAATTAGAGTTTAATGAGGTTTAAGGCTAACGGCGTTAACCGCCGTTAGTCATTAGGGGCATGTCAATGTATTAGTTTGAAACTCGGGGGTACCTGGTGAATTTTGAAAACATGGGGGGTACCAGGTGAATTTTTTGAAAACTCGGGGGTACTGGGTGAAAAAACCGTAAACATGGCTTGTAGTACACCTTGAAGTATATTATTTTGATATAATTGGCTAATTGTTATACTCACAAATACCAAATCATCCAGTATGTCATTATACCCCTTTGTCAGATTTTTTTGCACTTCATGGAATTGGGATTTATATATTTTGCAGTTTGCATGCATATAATACAAAGTTCTATTTTAGATTCATATCTTTGTTGCAATTTGGATATATAACACTAGCTTTCTATGCACGCGATGCATGAGACACCATTTTTTCTTTTCGGATTTCTGTATTCTCAAATAACTAACTTTATGCGCGTGCAATACATGTGCAGCGAAAACTTTTTATAATAGTGTAAGTTGACAATTGTTTTTCAATGTGATAAACAAAGTATGCACTGACTATTAATATATCATTTTAAAAATGGACATAGAACACCGCGATTTTAATTTGTTAAGTTTGAATTTTATTTTATTTTATTTATTTCTTTTTCGAGTTGATTAATTTTTTTTGCTAATTCAAGTTTGTTACAAATATTTAATCAATTTATGTTTGTAAGATACCTTCTATATTTGTGGGTTAATTCCTATTAGTTTTGACTTTTTTAATTGGTTTGTAGAAAAAATTTAAGGATATTTTTATTTTTGTTAAGTTACTTAATGTGTGTTGTGAATATTAAGGGGTATATTTTAAGTTTTAAAAATCATGAGGGCTTTTGAGTAATTTAATAAGGGATACCTCCGTTCTTTTTCTATTGCAACAATAGAATTTTCACGCTTGCCAATGCACAACTTAAAACTATTAATATCTTTAATTACTTTTTAGTAAAAATTATACAAATTTGATATTTTCAAACTATAAATCGAGACGAATCTAACAAGATCCCACACGACTATATTTTTCCTTACGTAAAAATCACAAAAGATAGTAAAAGGGTGGTGGTGTAAAAATCTCATTGTTGCAATAGAAAAAGTTCGGAGGAGTATAATAGAGATAAGATTCTATTTTGGATCCTTATCTTTGTTGCAGTTTGCATATAATAATACAAAGACTTATTTTTAAAAATAGTTTTGATACCTTGAAATGCTCGAGTTTTTTAAACATGGCTTGTGTAGTACACCTTGAAATATATTATTTTGATATAATTGTTATGGTTTTTTTCTTTTTTGAGGGGAAATTGCTATGGTTTGTAGTGGGGGGTGTTGGGGTTGTGTGGAGTTTGTGCCAACAAACAAGAGCAACCAACAAGCTTGAATGAAGCCTAAAGGATCGGCCCAGCAGCGAAGCCCAATCATCCCTCGACCCAGCTGCCCGGGCGGGTCAGGGAGCCCGGGCGGGCTATGCGCAGCTCGGGCGGACCGACTTTGATGCAGCAGTTCTGCCTCGAAGGCAGAAAGTAGCTCGATCGCATGCCTGCACCGGGCGGGCATCCTCGTAGCCCGGGCGGGCCTGCTCCGGCTCGGGCGTGCGGTTTTGGTGATCCAACAAGGCAGTTTGTGAGTTTTGGCTTGGGCCCGGGCGGGCTCCTTTTCGGGCTCGCCCGGGCAACCCAGATCTGTCGGGATTTTTTGCGAATTTCTGCTTTAATCTCGATCCTTGATTTGTATTACCCCCCTAAAAGTATATAAACCCCCCTGTTTCATGTTTTAGGTTACTATTCACACAAAGAGAGATCAACCTAGGGTTTAGTGAAAGAGGAGAGAGAAAATAGCATTAAATCATCCATTAATGCTTGTATTGTTCATCCATTTTTCTTCATTAATCAAAGGTGCTTACTTGGTGGGTTTTTTCTCCCGGTGCTCGGGTTTTCCCACGTTAATCGGTGTGCTTTTCATTGCTTTCTTATTTGTTCTTAGTTTCATTACTTTTCATTTGATTGTTGATTAGTGGTAATTTCAAGTAATTAGATGGTTTGCTTAATCTAATTCTCAACAATAGGTATCATGAGCTAAGGTTTACCTTGGGAAAAGTATTTGAATTAGATTTGTGTGCAAAACTAGTTATTTGGTGATTGGAGTTCAAAGTTTTTTCCTTTGTTGATATAAAGTTGTGATTTTTGAACTTGGGTTGTTGTTCAACAATGGAGGATGGAAATGTGAGACTTGAGAAGTTTGATGGGAAAGATTTTGGCTTTTGGAAGATGCAAATAGAGGACTATTTGTACCAAAAGAATCTCTTCCTACCACTTGAAGGCAAAATGCCAAGTGGTATGAAGGAGGATGAATGGAAAGTGCTTGACCGACAAGCTCTTGGTGTGGTGAGATTGACATTGACCCGGAGTGTGACTTTCAATGTCAAGGAGATGAAAACAACGGCGGAGTTGATGCAAACTCTATCAAATATGTATCAGAAGCCTCGGCAATTAACAAGGTGTATTTGATGCGTCGGTTGTTTAATCTTGAGATGGTTGATGGAAGTTCGGCCGCCGAACACATAAATGAGTTCAATTCGATTATTAGCCAATTGTCTTCGGTTGATATTAAGTTTGAAGATGAAGTGAGGACATTGATTTTGATGTCTTCTTTGCCTATGTCATGGGATACGGTGGTTTCCGCTATTAGCAACTCTTCGGGGAAGGAGAAGTTGGTATGTGATAATGTGAGGGATCTTATCTTGAGTGAGAGCACTCGGAGAAAGGAGTCCGGTGAATCATTGGGTGGAGCTTATTATAGTGGCAATAGGGGAAGGGGAAGGCAACAAAAGGGCAATGCCAAGCATGGGAGATCGAAGTCTAAGGGACGAAGTAAGTCGAAGGGAGGTGCTCATCTTGTGTGTTGGGGTTGCGGTGTGAAGGGGCACACTAAAAGAGAGTGTCCCAATCCCAAGAAGAAGGGTGGTGTGAATCATAAGAATCGGGATGATGCAAGTTCATCCATTAGTATTGCATCCGATGAACTTGGTGATGCTTTGATCTTGAGTGTTGATAGCCCAATTGAGTCTTGGATCCTTGATTCGGGAGCTTCATTTCATTCCTCTCCATGCAAGGAGCTATTTCGCAACTTCAAGGGTGGAAAGTTGGGGAAGGTTTATCTAGCCGATGATGAACCTTTGGATATCATGGGGAAAGGGGAAGTTATGATCAAGACTTCAAGTGGGAGCCTATGGAAACTTCAAGATGTTAGGTTTATACCTAAGTTGAAAAAGAATTTGATTTCGGTGGGTCAATTGGACTCATGTGGTTATAGAACCATGTTTGGTGACTGTGTTTGGAAAGTAACCAAGGGAGCTATGGTGGTGGCTCGTGGCTCTAAAACCGGTACACTTTACACTACCATAGGGTGTAAGAGCATGATTGCTACAACCACGGAATGTGACACCAAGCTATGGCATACTAGGCTTGGGCACATGAGTGAGAAAGGGATGAAGATTCTAGCTTCAAAGGGTAAGTTGTCGAGTTTGAAATCAATCGACATGGAATTTTGTGAGAGTTGTGTCTTTGGGAAGCAAAAGAAAGTGTCCTTCACAAAAATGAAGAAGTCTTTGAAAGATGAGAAGTTAGAGCTAGTGCACACGGATGTATGGGGACCTTCCCCCATTAATTCCCTTGGTGGCTCACGGTATTTTGTGACCTTCATTGATGACTTTAGCCGGAAAGTATGGATTTACTTTATGAAGCACAAGTCCGAGGTGTATGAAACCTTCAAGGTTTGGAAGGCGGAAGTTGAGAATCAATCGGGCAAAAAGATAAAGAGTATCAAGTCCGATAATGGAGGTGAGTATGAGTTGGAAGCTTACAAGAAGCTTTGTCAAGAGCATGACATTGTTTTGGTGAGGACCATTCCGGGGAAACCTCACCAAAATGGGGTAGCGGAGAGGATGAATAGAACACTACTTGAGAGGGCAAGGAGCATGAGGATCCACGCGGGTCTTCCCAAGTGCTTTTGGGCCGATGCCGTGAGCACCGCGGCATACTTGATCAATCGGGGACCTAGTGTTCCCTTGGAGTTCAAGATTCCGGAGGAAGTTTGGAGTGGTAAAGAGGTATGTCTTTCTCACTTGAGAACTTTTGGTTGTGTTGTCTATGTTCAATCCGAAAAGCGTGATAAGCTTGACCCAAAGGCCATTAAATGCTACTTCATAGGATATGGTTGTGAAAAATATAGGTATCATATTTGGGATCCTAAGAACCGTGTGGTGATTAGGCATTGTAATGTGACCTTTGATGAGAAATCCTTGTATAAGGATAATTTTGGTGGAGATTCAATTGAGAGAGGGTGGATTGGAGAAGAGCGAGAAATAGTTGAGGTAGATGATGTTCAAGCTTCTCAACAAGATGTTCAAGCTCCCAATGTTGATGAATCTATTGATTTAGAGGATGATCCTCTTGATGACATGGATGATGAGGTTCAAGGTGAACCAAGCACTCCACAAGCTAGCTCTACTCCTCAAGTGAGGAGATCTTCAAGGTCTATCAAGCCACCGAATCGATACTCTCCCTTATTGCATTACTTGTTGCTAACCGATGTGGGTGAACCAGAGTACTATGGTGAAGTAATGAAGTCTAGTGAATCGTCTAAGTGGGAGCAAGCCATGAAAGATGAGATGGACTCATTGGTGAAGAACAAGACTTGGGTGTTGTGTGAACTACCCAAGGAAAAGAGGGCACTATTGAACAACTGGATCTTTCATAAGAAGGATGAACCGGATGGCACAATCCGTTTCAAGGCAAGGCTTGTGGTAAAAGAGTTTTCACAAAAAGAAGGAGTTGATTATCAAGAGATTTTTGCTCCGGTGGTGAAGCTCACCACTATTAGAATCTTGTTGGCAATAGTGGCTTCCGAAAATCTTTTTCTTGAGCAAATGGATGTGAAAACCGCATTTTTACATGGGGATTTGAAAGAGGATCTCTACATGAAGCAACCGGAAGGGTTTCAAGTTTCGGATAAAGGGAACTTGGTGTGCAAGCTCATGAGGAGCTTATATGGGTTGAAGCAAGCTCCAAGGCAATGGTACAAGAAGTTCGACATGTTCATGCTAGGAAATGGATTTGTGAGATCGGATGGCGATCATTGTTGCTACTTTCAAAGGTACGCAAATGGTTGTATTTATTTGCTTCTCTATGTTGATGACATGCTTATTGCGGGTTCTAGTATGGATCTTGTGAACAAGTTGAAAGAAAATTTGTCAAAGAAGTTTGAGATGAAGGACTTGGGTGAGGCGAAGCAAATACTTGGCATGAGAATTTTGAGAGATAAATCGGCGGGTTTGTTGAGGTTATCTCAAGAGGAATATGTCAAGAAGGTGCTAAAGAGGTTCAACATGGTTGATGCAAAGCCTCGAAGTTCTCCTCTTTCAATTGACCTCAAGTTATCAAAGGAGGATTCACCCAAAACGGATGAAGAAAAGGAGCAAATGGCCATTGTTCCTTATGCTTCGGTCGTTGGTAGCATGATGTATGCTATGATGTGCACAAGACCCGACATCGCTCATGTGGTGGGAGTTGTGAGTAGGTTCATGGCAAATCCGGGTGAGCAACATTGGGAAGCCGTGAAATGGCTCATGATGTACTTGCAAGGTACTTCTTCTATGGCTCTTTGCTTTGGGAGAAAAGGAATGATCTTGGAAGGGGTTGTTGATGCTGATTTTGAAGGATGTGTTGATTCAAGCAAGAGCACTTCGGGGTATGTTTTCACTATTGGTGGTACGACCATTGGTTGGATGTCCAAGCTCCAAAAGTGTGTCCCCATGTCTACTACGGAGTCCGAGTATGTGGCTATGTCAGAGGCGGGAAATGAGATGGAATGGTTGAAGAACTTCCTTGATGAAATGGGCATGAAACAACAACAATGTGTGTTGCATAGTGATAGCCAAAGTGCGGTTCAATTGGCTAAAAATCCTATGTTTCACTACCGAACCAAGCACATAAAGAGGCACTACCACTACACTAGAAGTTTGGTGGATGATGGTGTCTTGGTTTTGAGGAAGATAGCCGGTTCGAAGAATCAGGCGGACATGCTCACTAAGGTGGTTCCTAGTGAGAAATTGAAGTTGTGTAGGACCTCAATTGGTTTCCATTGCTAGATGGAGGGGAGTAAGCATCTTTGGTGATAATGGGTTTGGATGATGTTTTTTTTGGGTTTGTATATGGTTTGCATATGGGGTTGCATTAGAGGTTTGAAACCTTGTTGGCCCAAATCTCCAAGTGGGAGATTGTTGGGTTTGTGTGGAGTTTGTGCCAACAAACAAGAGCAACTAACAAGCTTGAATGAAGCCTAAAGGATCGGCCCAGCAGCGAAGCCCAATCATCCCTCGACCCAGCTGCCCGGGCGGGCCAGCTTGGGCTCGGGCGGGCCAGGGAGCCCGGGCGGACCGACTTTGATGCAGCAGTTCTGCCTCGAAGGCAGAAAGTAGCTCGCATGCCTGCACCGGGCGGGCGACCGACCCCGGGCGGACCTGCTCCGGCTCGGGCGTGCGGTTTTGGTGATCCAACAAGGCAGTTTGTGAGTTGTGGCTTGGGCCCGGGCGGGCGGCTTGGCCCGGGCGGGCTGCTTTTTGGGCTCGCCCGGGCAACCCAGATCTGTCGGGATTTTTTGCGAATTTATGCTTTAATCTCGACCCTTGATTTGTATTACTCCCCTAAAAGTATATAAACCCCCCTCTTTCATGTTTTAGGTTACTATTCACACAAAGAGAGATCAACCTAGGATTTAGTGAAAGAGGAGAGAGAAAATAGCATTAAATCATCCATTAATGCTTGTATTGTTCATCCATTTTTCTTCATTAATCAAAGGTGCTTGCTTGGTGGGTTTTTTCTCTCGGTGCTCGGGTTTTCCCACGTTAATCGGTGTGTTTTTCATTGCTTTCTTATTTGTTCTTAGTTTCATTACTTTTCATTTGATTGTTGATTAGTGGTAATTTCAAGTAATTAGATGGTTTGCTTAATCTAATTCTCAACAGGGGGCAATTGGAAGAACAATTATGGAGCTTGAATAATATAATAAAAGGTGTACTAATGTTAACTATCAAAAAAAAAAAAGGTGTACTAATGTAAAAAGGGAGTTATTAAAGAGATTGAAGAGCTTTTTCTTTCTCTCATGTAAAGAGGAGTGGGAACAATGTTGCCCACAAGCTAAGCTTGCTAAATTGAGTGAAAATTTTGAGGAGTTGAGGGTTTGGATTGAGGAAGCTCCTCATGAGATTTATGCTCTTGTAATGGCCGATTGTGCCCCAGATTAATAAAATGTAGCTACTATTTCCCTATCAAAAAAAGAGATTGAAGAGCTATATTAGGAGTAATAATGTCAAGATTGTCATTTTACTCATTATCTTCTTGTACATTTTTAAGTAAAAAAAAATACCAATTTACATTTTACACATTTATTAGGGAATAAAATTACAAACCAGAATCCATTAATTGTTTAATTTATAGTTATTCCATTTTCATTGATTTACCTAAAAATGAAATAACCTCATAAAGCTCTTCATCAAAACAAATCACACAAAAGTAAGACTAAGCTGATAATGAAAGAACTCATCACAGTATAGAAAATTTTCAGGAAAAAAAATATCATATCGATAGTTGTGTCAGCTAGGTGTGAGAACTCATAAGTTTGGAACATAATAATTGATGCATTTCCGATGGTGGTGAGCAGACTAGATCAACTCTTTACTCCAGTGGATAACGATGGTACTGTGCAAAGCTAAGTGGTAGAAAATCGATTTCTTCGGCCCTGTTCTTTTGGACTTATTTTCAGCAAAAATAAGTAAAAATAAGTTCAGTTCAGCCAAAATAAGTTCAGTTCAGCCAAAATAAGTAAAAATAAGTTCAGTTCAGCCAAAATAAGTAAAAATAAGTTCAGTTCAGCAAAAATAAGTTCAGTTCAGCCAAAATAAGTTCAGTTCAGCAAAAATAAGTTCAGTATACTATAATGTTGTAATTAGTATATTTGTTTTCAATATTACTATTAATATTGTTATTATTATTAATATTATAATTATAATAAAGCTGAATTTGTAATTTTTTTTAATTTTTTTTTTTAATTTTTTTTAATTTTTAATTTTTAATTTTTTAATTTTTTTTTATTTTTAATTTTTTAATTTTTTTTAATTTTTTAATTTTTTTATTTTTTGTTGTATTTTTATTTTTTTATTTTATTTTATATTTTTATTTTAATATTTTATTTATTTATTATTTAGTAATTATTTATTATTATTATTATTTTTTTATTATTATTATTTATTATTTATTATTTAGTATTTATTATTTATTATTTATTATTTATTATTATTATTATTATTATTTATTATTTATTATTATTTATTATTATTTATTATTATTATTATTTATTATTTATTATTATTTATTTATTATTTATTTTTTTATTATTATTTATTATTTATATTTATTATTATTTATTATTTATTATTATTTATTATTATTATTATTATTTATTATTATTTATTATTTATTATTATTATTAATTATTATTTTTATTAATTATTTATTTTATTATTGTTTATTTTATTATTATTTATTATTTATTATTATAAAATAATCAAATAATAATAATAAGTATTGATAATATTATGTTAATATTTATTGATTATTATAATAATAAGTATTGATAATATTATGTTAATAGAGTTTAGTTCAGCAAAAATAAGTTCAGTTCAGCCAAAATAAGTTCAGTTCAGCCAAAATAAGTTCGGTTCAAAAAAATAAGTAAAAATAAGTTCAAGTTCAGCAGAAATAAGTAAAAATAAGTTCAGTTCAGCCAAAATAAGTTCAGTTCAGCCAAAATAAAATAAGTTCAGTTCAGTTCAGCCAAAATAAAATAAGTTCAGTTCACTTCAGCCAAAATAAGTTCAAAAGAACAGGGCCTTCATCATAATATTTTTATATCTCTATTATATAAGGGAAGGGGGGAGCTATGGTGTCCTCATTTGAAAATACCATTTTACTCCTCCTTCCCTTTCTTAATTACACAACGAATCTGAAAACCAAAATCTAGGTTCAAACTAAATTGGAAACAATCACTCACAAAATTCTACTGAAATCACTCTCAATTAATCATTCACAAATCACTTAAATGAGGAAACTTCACAAATCACTCCTAAAATTGAGAAATAACGCAAATCACTCAAATGAACAGGAAACTTTACAAAAATTAAAAATTAACTTACAAAATACAACTAATACACTAGAATGTCAATACATACAAAAACATTCACAAAAATTCACTTACAAATCACTGTTCTAAAAACCCATTTACAATTACATACTCACAAAAATTACCTATAAACTACAACGTCAACACAAATTCGAGGAGAACATAAGATTTCGACAAGATATTACACATTCGTCCATCGGCGATTTGCGAACTCCAAAAAGGTACATAATTCATTTAAACTTGAAAGTTATTTCACATTAGTTGAAAAAAACAATAGCAAATTAGTCGATCGACTGTTATGTAGTTGAAAAAATAGAGATGATAGCAATTAGTTGAAAAGGGCTTTTATACAATTACACTTAAATTTATTTCATTTTCATATGAAATCAGAAAACAAGATAAAAGTAACAAATTTAGTTTTTTAAACAATATTAAAAATTTTGCCCAAAACTTTTGCAAAAAATCCATGTTCAGAAATAAATTTTGGAAAAAAAAAATATCAAACTTTTTGCGAACAACTTTTGCAAAAATCCATTTTCAGAAAAAAAAAATACAATAATTTGCAAAAAGCCATTTCATGCGAAATCATAAAACAAGATAAAAGTAACGACTTTTGTTTTTTTTTTTAAAAAAATTCCAATATAAATTGTGTATGAAAAATTAAAAATTTCATCTCAAAAATAATTGAAACTCAAAGTGTTCAAATTTAGAAAAGGAGAAAATTTAAAATGATGATAATTTTAAATATCATTTTGTGAAATCAGAATTTAGAAGTTAGACAAGGGAAAAAAACTGAAATTGGTATATACTTTCCGGTTACAATTTTGGAATCATAGAGAAATTACTGAAATCTATGATTTAACAAATTACCTTTCTTTGTTAGAAAATAGACCCAATTACATCTACTGCTGCTTAAGACTTAAAACGCCTGATTTTTTGATGTTCTTTGATGTTGACTTCGAAATCTACTGCTGCATGTATTTCTTTGATGTTGTTCGCAAATTAGATCTACTGCATAGTTTGATGAACTGGGTTCCTTCAAAATAGGGGTTGTAGATTTGTAGTGAGAGGAGAGAGAGAATGAATTGTTAATAAAAGTAGTGGAACTATACAGTGAGAGGAGAGAGATAATGAATAGTAGTTAGAAAAAGGAGTGAAAATGTGGAAGTATGTCCGTATCATTCAAGATGTAGGAGTAAAAATATCATTCTCTAACTACTTTAGAATGGACGACAGTGGGATCAAATCTTATTAATTTTTTGTTAATATCCGATGTAGCTGATGCATAGCATATGTTATAATGGGGTTAGAAAATTCTAGAATGATATTTTATACTAGAATGATATTTTGTTGCTAAGAAGTATATATCATGGATTCAGATATAGAAATAACACTTAACCCCATTCTAAAATCCCACTGTCCACTGATGTTGCTAAGAAGTATATAGCAGTAAAAATATTTTTTGTTATAATTCTAGAAGCATGTGACTCAATTTTAGAATAGGCCAGATTGTATAAGCTGAATAATTCAACCAAACATTGAATAATTCTATGGGGAAAGTTTGGTTGAAGAGTTAATGGATTATGTAGCCAAAGAAGCTGAAAATTATGGACTCATTATGGTTGACGAGTTGGATTATGGTTTAAGCTGAAGATTGCATAAGTTGAATAATTGTCCCATTATGGACTCAGCAGGAAAAATATTCAACGTAACATATAATATGGACTCAATTTTTTTATTCAGATAGTGCCTGCACATTGAATTTAAAATATATATATACAATTCAAATGCACAAATTAACTCTATTAGACATTTTTTTACAACGCGTTTGTTGTGGACATAAGGTTTTAAATTAACTTCTACCTCACTATATATCCTATACCTTACTAAATAGTGCATTAACTTTGTCCATGTTAAATGACATAGCGAAAAGGAAAAGGAAAAATAGGAACAAAGGCGGTTGAGGATTTTTTTAAATACTATTTGTAAGTATTTCAAAGAATCTTATTCACAAAATGGAGGTGAACTTAGATACTAATTTTCATTTTCTGTTTGTTTACTACTTAGTAATAGTTATGCCTAAAAATGTCATCGCACGCATCGCGTGCATAAAAAGCTAGTTTGAAGTATTGTTACCTTGTTGGACTCCCCTATTACTTTGCCACGGGATACAAACCTCTAACGGTCCGTTTGGTAGAGGGTAATAAATGGTGGGAATGAGAATGAATTTTAAGTGTAATGTTACAAGGGAAACACCCTTAAAATCTCCATGGGGAGACACTTTTAACCCCTCAAGTTTGTGTTTTTTTCTCCATGGGAAAGTAATTTCATCCCTAACCATGTGTTTTTTCCTCCAAGGAGAAACAATTTTCATTACCACTCATTACCACCTCCAAGGTGGTATTGGGTGGGAATGAAAACTTAAGAAGAAAAGTAGACACTTTAGGATAAATTAGTATTACCATGGGAATGAACAATGATTTTCTTCACAAATTTACACACAAATTCATTCTCATTACCACCATTTATAACCAACTACCAAATGAGCCGTAAGGGTCCGTTCTGTTCAACTTATTTTGTCTTATCTTATCTTATCTTATCTTATAAGATCTTATAAGATCTTATCTTATCTTATCTTATCTTATAAGATAGTTTATTGTGTGTGTCTAATATCTTATTTATCTTATCTTATCTGATCTGATCTTATCTTATCTTATCTTATCTTATCTTATTTTATCTTATCTTATCTTATCTTATCTTATAAAATCTTATATAAGTTAAAATAAGTTGAACAGAACAGACCCTAACAATAATATATCTTAGATGCAAAAGATATACCAATAATCATATCTTAGATGCAAAAGATGTACCAATAATCATAAAATAGCTCTTGTAAATTCTTAATTCTTCTCAAAACTCAATACAATGTCCTAACAACAACGTAGTAATCTTCCCAAATCATATATAATGATATTCCTTAACATATGGCATGCATGACTCATCCAACACCAAACTCACAATTTTTCACCCTCAACCAACAAAATAATACAATTTCTTTCAATGTTAGGAAAACCCCAAAGATCTAAGGAGTAAAGCAGAAGCACTCACAATAAGAATAGAAAACAAGGTTGGGATAAATACATCCAAGGAAGATCTCTTCAACATATGAGCAGGCAAACATATTCTTTCACCAGACATATCTAATGGGATCCTCACATACCCTTCATTAGCACACGATTGCGAGTAGGGCGAAGAGAGTGAAACAACCGACATGAAGGCTAACTCGGGGGTTAAAGATGCCACCATAACTGTTAAAATCAACATTGATGTCCATGTTCCCACGTAACAAAGTGTGGATCTTAAAGTTGCAAGATGGTGGTATATTGATATGATTATCTTGGTTAGAGACATCACTTGATACTAATGTATTATTTCTGAGGAGAAATAAGTATTGGGAAATGATAGCAATTTTATTTGGGACAAGAAGAGCAAATAGTAGGTCTTTTAGGTGAAGCTGAGAAATTTGCATTCAATTTCAAAGTTGTTGGGATCTACTTTGGGTGTAACATGCATGTAATGTATGAGGGATAATTGTTTGAGTGAATGTGGTTTCTCATGTATAGCTTACCTCATAGTAGTTCTTCTTCTAAGTGTTTTGTGTTTATATGCGAGACTTAGAATTTTTAATAGACTCCTTTCATAGTATTCTCATAATTAGTAGGAATCTCGTTATCCTCTCCCTTAACTCTTAAGCACTTGACCTGTAATTGTGAAATCAAAATGCCACACAAAGTTAAATTATGGACAATGGTTTTTATCCTTACCATTAAAGAAATATATAAAGAATATGAAAAAGAGAGCTTTTAAGAAACGTTCGCTTGATTTTTTCAAAGGTCTATAACTAAAGGGTGAAGTTGCATCATACATAAAGTTTTTATTGAAAGAATACAAAAATTATTTGATTTACAAATTACAGGACAATATAAGCTACCACCTACTAATACCACATAACATTTTTTCTAGACATGAATTAGAATTCAAATGTAATGCATGACCAAAATTTTCCCTAACTCTATATTAATTACATTATTTCTGCTCTTAATTTCTGTAAAACAATTGGTTCAAGGAGAAGCAAATGCCACACAAAGCTCAAAAAGAACAAAAAAAATAAAAATATAAAATGGCGTCGCCCGGGTTCGAACCGGAGACCTTCAGTGTGTTAGACTGACGTGATAACCAACTACACCACGACACCATCTGTTTCAAAATCTTCACAAAAACAATAAAATATCCCTCCCAACTAAAACGTCCCCACTCACAAAATAAACATTTTCAATTTTCTCAGGCTTTCCTTTCTCTAATTCTCTGCATCACTCCTCTTCTTCTCTAACCCAAACCCTAGATCTCTCTCAATTTCCCCCTTTTTTTCTCTCTCCCTTCTTCTTTCTCTCTCCTCTCAAATCTCTGAAACAACAATGGAAAATCGCTTAAACATGTCTCTTGACGATCTCATCAAGATCAACAAAACCACTCCTAGTCGTGGCGGTGGCGTCAGCGGCGGAAGAGGCAGAGGTCGTTCCGGTCCCGCACCTTCTAGAAGATTCACGAATCGCGCTGTTAATCGCTCTACTCCTTACTCTATGCCTATGTCTAAGGTTTCTCATTTTCTCTCTCCTAGGGTTTCCATAATTTCGTTGTTGAATATCTTTTTTTTTTTATCTGGAATTAATTTAATTTGTTTTTTTTTTTTAATTTTTAGGCGCCTGATACATTTTGGCAGCATGATATGTTTGGGAATCAAGGAGGTGGAGGCGGAGGTGGAGTTGGAGCGTCGTCAATCGAGACTGGAACTAAGCTTTACATCTCTAATTTGGATTACGGTGTTTCTAATGATGATATTAAGGTATTAATCTTTCTTATTTTTACTTTTTTTTCGAAGTTGATTTTTGTGTTTTGATTATTGAAAAGTTTGTTTGTAATTTGTGGAATGGTAGGGTTTAGTGATGGTGTTTTTTAGGATTAACTTATATATTTTTAGCATCTTGTATGTGGAATGGAAGAAGCGGAAAATAATTTGTTTACTCCCTCCGTTCCTGATTGATGTTCCTACTTTAAATATCTGTAATTATGAATTTGTAAAAATTTGATATTATCAAAGTACTAATTGAGACGAATCAAACCAGTTCTCACCACATGACTATGTTTTTTCTTATATATTGAGAAAAAGTTGGAAGATTCAATGTTATTCCAAATAGTGCCAAGATTCCAACTAGGAACATTAATAAGGATTGGAGGGAGTATAATGTTTCGTATTATCTAATCGAAGGAGGTTAGGGAAACTTTTTTTTGTTCCTACTGCTTGTTGATTTAGTTTGTAGGGGTTTGAATTATTAGAGAACTGTATATACTAAGATCACATATATATAATGTTCCTATTTGATTTGCGATCTTGCCATTAATCTTGTGTTTGAGCTGTTTACCTGCTAGTTTTAATATATGGATACTTCATTTGTTGATGAAATCCATCCTTCATCCTTGTTGGATATGACATGAGTTAAGAATTGAGTCTAGTGAGCGTAATTCTCTTCTTTTTTTGGTATTCTTTTTGTTGGTCTTGTGAGAATTTGTTTGTATGTCATCATGTATATAGCTTCTTAGATCTAGAGTTCATTGGATAGAAGATATTGATTATGCCATACCTAATGTTTTCTTGTTGTGAATTGATCATCGCAGGAGCTCTTTTCTGAGGTTGGTGACCTGAAAAGATATGCTGTTCATTACGATAGGAGTGGAAGATCAAAGGTACCGGTGCTTGATATATCTTCTCTTTTCCAGGAATTATGTGTCTACCTGTACAGAAGATGCTTAGACTGGGTTATTCTATCAGGGAACTGCCGAAGTTGTTTTCTCGCGGAGGGGAGACGGTCTGGCGGCTGTCAAGAGGTATAACAACGTAGAGCTTGATGGTAAGCCGATGAAAATCGAGATTGTTGGAACAAATATGGCTGCCGCAGGAATGCTTCCTCCAGCTGTTAACGGCATTGGTAGGAATCCACTTGGTCCAAGAAGGTACTTGTTCTTACACGTTGATGCTGTGTTCCTTCTTTTTGTCTCTGAACAGTAGGGATAACTTTAAGTTCTTGTCTCATTGTGTGTCTGATTAGATATGCATATGCTGTTGAGCTGTTGGGCTATCAAATATAGAGGGATTGTACTTGTATCTTTTATCATGTGCTCTGAATAGTGTATTGTGTTCATGTTGGTGTCTTTGAATTTTGCTCTTCTTGTTTGTCTATTTACATCGTGCCATTCCATTAGGTTGCTGTAGGAGTTGCTGTCAGTTTATGTTTTTAAGTTACTATGCCTGCTATCCAGTGGCGGATCTAGAATTTTAGGAATGGTTGGTCACACCACCGTCCATTGATCATCAGTCACCAACCACATTATAACTATAGCCAATATAAGCAACCAATTTAACCACACAAGCAAGTATTCAACAACAAGCAATTAATCAAAAAATTTGAGCTTCAAGATTAGAATTTGTTTACCTGAAAAAGAATAGGAAAACTTTCAAGAATGTATCACATTCGGCAGTGAAGCAGGGGTGAGCACCACTGCACCAGTGCACCACCATTTCAGGTTGGCTCGTTGTTGCGGCTTGCAACCCACTTACGAGCTCCACCCTTATCAATCCCTGCTTTCTAGTCCCTACCCCCTTCTTCCAACCCACTTACAAGTTCTCTACAAAAAACATTGAAAACAAGTGGGCAAGAGAATAGCTATGTCAGGTGGACCATAAAAATTAGGCAAACGAGGTTAAATGCAAAATGCCAACAGAAAATAGAGTTGTCAATGCCAGAACTATACTGTGCATAAAAGTATTTTCCAAAATCAACAATATGCAATGCAAGGCATAAAAGTAATTTCCAGAATCAACAATAAGCAATACCAGGCAGAAGAGCTAGTATTCACCAATTTCTTCTTTTAAATTTTGCAACGGCAGACTGGAGCTTGATGCTGGTCTTCACCAATTTCTTCTTTTTACATCTAGCAACGACAGACTGAAGGGATAAACCTGAATCAAGGAAGATTTCTTTATTGTCTTCAAATGGTTGTTCAAACCGAATTCTCCATGACGACGAGACCTCCGAATCCTTCACCAAATTAACAATGAAATCAACTAATTCATCAACAAATCAAAGAATTATTGAATCAAAATCGTCTAAGTTCAACAAAATTAGGTAGAGCAAAAACCCGAACTTCGAAAAGCTGCGAAAAAGAAGAGAATAGTTTCAAAGAAGAAGAACCTCGCTGGGTTTCCACCATAGTTACGAAAATGAAGCTTTTCTCTCTCCTCAACTTCTTCTTTGATCTGTAGGTACTTTTGTACTTTCGTAGGAAGTTGTCTACCATGGTCAGCGCCTTTGAAGCATTCTCTATCTCAATCTTGAGAAGAAACAACCTGGAGTCTGAGAGAAAACACAACGTTTCAATTTTGAATCACCATTCACTAACACACGAGTTTTTCCCCAAATTCTAGGGTTTTGAATGAAAATTTTTTATCTCTGAAAAAGGTAAAACGGGTATCAGTCGGTAGATCAAGGCGAGATGATAATTTTAGTTGAAGATTTGAAAGAAAAACGAGATTCATGTAAAAGAAATCAAGAATTTTAGTTGAGGACCTTGAGGTTAAAGGAGAGAGGAAGAGAAGAGACGTGAGAGAGAAAATGCTTGCTGTAAGTTTTGATTTTTTTTTCCCAAATTAATGGTTGGTCACGTGACCACCTGTGACTAGGCATAGATCCGCCGCTGCTGTTATCTCGTCAAACTGTTGTTTGGTGAAGATGCCTTCTTGGTCATACATGATTATGACTTGATATATCCTTTCTAGCGTTTGTATGTGTGCAGAGCAGCAGTCTGCTGTTGTAGTAGTTCAATGTTTCTGAATTTGTAGGGAACTTTGTGTTCCTTTAATTTATGTTACTTCTTGCTAATCTGACAGTGGTCAAGGAAGGGGAGGTGCAATGGGACGCCCACGTGGTGGCCGTGGTACTGGCAGAGGCCGTGGCAGAGGAAGAGGTCGTGATGATAAGGTGGTATCTGCTGATGACCTGGATGCTGACTTGGACAAGTACCACTCAGAAGCAATGCAGACAAACTAAGCATATTTATGGGTTTTCTTTTACCTTCTCTTGGGTTTTAAACCTATGGTCTTGCAACTGTGTCGTTTGTGATGGCGTCAACTGTTCTGTTTATTTCTACCAACATCTTATTTTAGGCAAAGGCAGATAGATGGCAGTAGTTTGATCTTGGTATTGAAGCTTGGGTTTTGTATCCAACTTCATGTGATTGAGGGTAATATATCAATTAATGAACAGCTATGAGTTTGTTACTATTAAAGATATAGATTGCTTGTACTTTGTTGTTCCATATATCTTGCAAAGAAGTGGGATCTTTTTGGCTGTACGAATGCAATGGATAGACACCCTCAAGATGATGAAGATTCGAACTTCTCATACAGAGATTTGATATGCGGTTATACAAGTTTTGGTGTTTTGGTCTTGGCATTTTGATACCATGATATGAGGTAGGTCTCTGATACCTCCTTGTGTGATTTTTAATTATCACTTGGTGCTTAAGCTAGCAATAATGCATTTGGCTTCTATTCTTAAGACTTTAAGCTGTAGACACTTGCAATGATGCCCTATATTTTTATATCCTTGTGTGGAAGTTTAAATTCTTATTTGCCTGACGTGTTGTCATGGCAGTTAAATGATTTTTTCAGATCAAATAGCAGGTTTTCTCTGGAGGATCTTGATATTACAAGTTCTTTAGATGCTTGAAACCTGCTCCTGGGCTTTGACGCCATGGGGAATTGAAGTTTGAAGAATTGGAATTATGAGTCTTATGTCTACAATTCTGCTGGCTCATCTTGCTAATAATATAGAGATGGAAGGGGGCAATAATCTGCTTTCATGACATAATTGGTACCTACCCAATTTATATGTGATCAGATGACTCGATTTTATGTGCATGGATCATTTGTACTGTCTTGTTTGCATGTCGTTGCTGCTTGGTGGCATTATTTTAGAATCTGGCTGTTCTGACCGGCAATATCAATGGTTTGCAGTTCGAGTTTGTCATAATTTCGCTTGTTTGAATGCTCGATGGATGTGTTTGGCGTTGTAAACTCTCTCACAATGCAGTTGATACAGCCAGTGTTCTGTAGATGCTTATTTGTCATAGTATATCTCAGAGATGACACCAAAGTTCTGTTTTCTTGGCTACTTGAGGACAAGGGCAGCGGCAGGCTCTGCTATGCTCTTGAGTAAAGGGACTTCGAGTTTAGAAAGTTGGGTTATCGTAGTGCTATAGATGCGGTCATTTGACATATTTTCAAGTTTTTCTAATAATTAACTGGTGAACGTTTTTAGTTTAATGTCTACAAGATGGTCGAAAGTGTTTATTGTGAGGATAGCTTGTTCTGCTGGTTAGTGTTGGGTTGATTTTGCATTTAGAATGATTACAACTTTTAAGGAGTTTGTTAACTACATTTACTGTGAATCACTATCAGAAAACTCGTCCTTCAAATATTGTTGTCTTTTGACGTATATTGGCTAGATACCTTTTTTGGTATCTGCTTTTTTCGATTGCGTTCCCCTCTGCCTTTCCTCTCCTTTCAGATTGAAACTACCAAATTTTTCCTTTTTGCAGTCACTAATAAAAAGAAAATAACGAATAATACATCTTTCAATTCCATGGTTATCATCTTAGTCGTCCCAGATTGATTTTGGAAATCTCTCTCCCTATAGTTGGATGGGGTTTTACACCAACTGAATCGTACTTTCTCGCTTTATAATTTTGTCCAAAGTGATTTGTTGCTGTTTGGAACAGATGGAGTATGAATGAGAGCATCTCCAATGGTTGCAAAATGGGACTTGCTTGCAATTTATAAAAGTTTCAAGCTAGTAGCTTGGGTGAGCAATGTTGCTCAAACAAGCTATATAGCTTGCTTTAAAAGTGGTGGGACCCATTTGTTAAATTACCAATGATAGTCAAGAATGAGAGGTTAGTTGGCAAAGTGGGGCATATTCAAGCTAGAACAAGTTGTTGCTTGCCATTGGAGTTGTATGTAGCTTAAAATTTATTGTAGCTTGAAAAGGTGATGTGGCATGACAAGCAATATAGGATTGTTGCTTGCCATTGGAGATGCTCTGAGCATCTTATCAAAAGAATTCTGTTAAGCGGCTGTTAGTTTTATATTATTAGGAGAGTTGCATTAATTGTATTTGCCTTTCAACATGATAATGTGGGTTAGTCAAAGCGACACAATAAGATTAAAAATGACAATTACAATGATTTCGACACAGTGTCCTTGAATTTTACAAGATTTTATATTGTATCTGATCTTTTTGAAATTTCTATATTATATCCTTAAACTTTATATATGTTGTACAAAATACTCTTACAAAGAATACCAAGCAATAGAGTTTGGGGCTTTTTTACGATGTGGGTGTAGGGTAGGATCGTTGAGCCTCGTTAGTTGATTGGGGTTTGGGGAATGACCCTCAAAGATTGAAGGCTAAGTGCGGGTTGGGATTGGATTTTCCATCAGTAAGGATTTGTGACGTTTAGAAAGTTTAGGTGTGCAATGTGAATAGTTCAAAAAAGTCGGGACAACGTAAAATTTTGTAAAACACTGGGGTGCCATGTAGCCCCAATGATGTTTTCCATCTAGAACCTTTTAGGAGGGTACAAGATGATTTGGGATAGCCTTGGGTGCTTTGATCTTCTTTTTGTGCAATATTTGTAGGACTTTCGTTGGCTTTATACCACTCTCGATATAAAATGGCTATAGAGACCATTCGATGTCTGTTCAATGGATCGTTGATTGCCTTCAGAAGCCCTCAATGTCTCTAGGATAAATTTTACGGGCTTCGTTTTCCTGTCATCAGGAATGTCCGACAACGTGTATTATAGGGCTTCAATTTTGCCCATTTTAGAGCAGTTGTCGAACTTTTTCAGGTCTGAAGACATTTTTTGTTGAGGACCTTGCTAAGGGAATCAGGATGCTTTGTGATGTCCCCATGTGCTTCGGACCCCCTTTGTTGCCACTATATGGATTCCGCTGGTTTGATTTGCACAATGCTCGTTGTATTCTTCAAAATGGATACGAAGGCCATGTATGTCTGTTCCAAGGCATGCGAGTGCCTTAAAAGGCCTCCCATGGCCATGTGATGAATCTCACAAGCTCCATTGCCGGACCCCGAGAATGTCCGAAAGCGTGTATTATATCCTTCAATTTTGTCCGCTTTGAGTCGTTTTCGTCTTTTATGTCCGCTTGGAGTCGTTTTCGTCTTTTCGATCTTCTAGAGGTTCGACGAAGTTTTCCATCCGAGACCCCATTGATTGCTTCCTCTGTCCCTAAATAGAGTTCCTATATATTTTGGGCACAAGTGTAATACTCCGTAATTTTCGGAGTTATTTTTTTTACAAATAAGAAAATACAATGTACGTTTTGTATCTAACTATATTATAATTTGGTTTTGGTTTTGTTTTTCAAATAAATAAAACAAAAATAAGAATTTGGTTTGGAAAACAAATCCTAGTGAACATATGATTCACATGGTATAAAATAAAGAAGAGAAACAAAACCCTATTCACTACTTTAATCAGTCGTTTTTTTTACCCCGAGGATTTTCTCTCTCCTCCTTTTTCTCCTCTCCTACGTTATTTTCTTTCTTCTCCTTCCTCTAGCACTACTTTTCTCTCTCCTTCCCCTGCGTCGGTGGTTCGTACCTGCTGCCCGAAGGAGGTCGAGCGTGGCTCGCTGGTGCTGCACGTCCGTCGAGGAGT
Organism: Beta corolliflora; assembly: GCA_947648045.1. Lineage (NCBI taxonomy): Eukaryota > Viridiplantae > Streptophyta > Magnoliopsida > Caryophyllales > Amaranthaceae > Beta > Beta corolliflora. The sequence continues at coordinate 224,027 of CANSZD010002377.1, forward strand.
GCGAACGTGTGTGTGTGTTGGGCGAGTCGAGGCTGTGCGTCGGGTGTATGTGCGAGTCATCGCTGTTGTGCGAGTCGTTTGTGTGCGGTGCTGTGCGAAGTGTGGCTCGACTCAGTAGGGATGTCAATGGGTCCAGGACCCTACCCAGACCCATCCAGACCCTACCCTGAAATTAGGATATGGGTCTTAATTTTTTAGACCCTATGGGTAAGGGTAGGGTAGGGTATGGGTCTTGGTCCTATCGGGTAAGGGTAGGGTAAGGGTCCACTCCTCAAATACCCAGACCCTACCCAAACCCTACCCATAGAGGCATAGACCCATCTAAACTAAAATATATATTTTTATTTTTTTAAAAATTAAAATAAATATATATATAAACATATCTTTGCAGCAGACTTCCAATAAAACTAAAACCCTCCCTCAGTTAGGAACCCTAGCCGCAAATCGCAATCACGTAAAAATATATTTATTTATATTTTAATCTATGAGACTTTTGGGATGTGCAAAAAATATGTATTGGTATGGAATGTACGTGATATTATGTGTGCTAATTGCAAAATTAATATATGAAATTGTGCTTAACGATTATATATACATGTGAAAAGGTAAGCGGATTTATTTTTGTATTGGACCCATTTTAGACCCTAGACCCTACCCAGACCCTATCGGACCCTACGGGTACGGGTAAGGGTCCTAAAAAAATTTACCCTTTGGGTATGGGTAGGGTATGGGTCTACATCCAAAAGTTAGGGTATGGGTAAGGGTCTAGCCTTACCCTACCCATTGCCATCCCTAGGCTCGAGGGTGTGTTGTGCGAAGTGTGACTCGAGGGTGTGTGCGGGTGTGCGAAGTGTGGTGGTAGTGTTGTGGGTTGTGCGTCGAGGCTGTGGTGTGGGTGCGAGTGGTGTGCGAGTGTCGTGGTGCGTGTGGTGCGTGGCTAGTGTTGTTGTCGGAATTCCGTCGCCGGTGGTTGTCGCCGGCGAGTCACTTCGGTACTATAAAAAAAAAATCTTTCTTTTCTACTTTAAATTAAATTGTAAAATCTGATTTTGTAATGCTTATATATATCTTTGGTTAATTTGTTGTTATAAATAAAGTATAGATGAAGTTAAAGGAAATCAGATTTACAATTATATTTTTAGTTCTTATGATAATTTTAATTCTCAATTCTGATTTTATTACACTTATGTATATTTGTGTAAGTTTTGTTATTATAAACCAAGTATAATATAAGTTGTCAAAAATCAGATTTGCAAACATATAATTAAGTCCTAAATATGTTAGTTTTAATAAAGTTATGAAAGAAAAGTTTAACCAACAAGAACGTTTATTTTATTATTCGAAACACTAAGTTTTACCTAGTTAGTTAAGCTGGTTTTATTTTAATGATATCAAGGACTTAGAACTGAATTACTTTTATTATTCGATTAGGTCCCAATTTCATAAGCGAAACGTTTTAAGTAATCAGCAAAGATTCTCCGTTACAAGGTACGTACGCGTACTAGTTCAGTTCGATATATCAGTATCATGTTTAGGTTATGGTTGTCATATTGGAACCTAGAATCATGATAGGGAACTGTGGTTGATTATAATTGTTGAGATTGTTTGGTAACATGAAATCAATTGGAAATCTGTATGTATTTCCTTGTTGTATGACTTGTGAAATAGAATGAATTGTTATTGGAATGCGTAATTCTTTCGTATCACAAGCATGAAATGAGATGTTGGATTGGAATGCTAAGATTAATAATTGTAGCAAGGATTTATAAGAGGTTGCCTAAACTAAAGGATTTTATATGATGTTATAGAAATCATATGCTTAATGTTGTATGAATGAGTATCGCTAAAAAGGATTGTTGGCAATAAACTTGTAGTCGGATTCCCTACAAGTATGAACAATGGGGGGAGTGTGGGAGTTGTTCTACACTCCTACGCAGGCCTACTGTGACGACAGTAGTGTCCTTATAAATTTTGATAACTCAAGTAGGCGGAAGGTTCCGTACGATCTTGGGGGTATGCATACTAAGGTGATGGGTGTGGAGTGGAACGAAACCGTATTTACATTTCATCTAATAGACCAAGTTGTCTATTAAGGATTAAGTAGCCCGTATGATTCTAGAAAGATGACGGTGCCCGTTCGATGCCAAATAAATTGTAAAAACGAAATTTAATATTTTTGTAGTATCATGTTTAGGAATTGTTATTACTCTTCTGTTTATGTTTACTGTATTATTTAACTAATTATGTATGTACTCAGCATAGCTGATTGTTTGTTATTTGTGTGGTTTGTTGACCTGTGATGAACCATTGATATTCAATGGGGAGCAAATTAGGTATGCTGGTGATGCTGCATGAGTTCGGACATACGGGGAATACTTTTGATTATAAACTTTTAAAGTGTTTTGATTGAACATCCTAGAGGTTGTTTATGATTTACATAGTTAATGGTTTTAAAAGGGGTCAATAGTGATTCCCGAGTTGTAGTTAAGTTAGCATTTTATTTCCGCTGCAATTTAGTTTTCATAATAAAGAGTAAGCAAGTGTTTTAAATTCAATAAGCCTTGCGTTTCACCGCAGCGGTAACACTCCCAAAGTCGATGCAACGTATTTTAGACGTGTATGGATTTTGGGGGTGTTACAACAAATATTAAGGAGAAGATATAAGTGAGACCTTAGTTGTATGAAATCAAAACTAAAAGTTGAAGTTGGTACAATATTCATGAATTGTTTATTGAGGAGAGAGAATGTGAGTCACTTTACAAAGTCATCTTATTTATGTGGAAGTGGGTAATATGATAAAAAGTGAAAGCTAAATAATATCTTAATTGGTGGACCCATACCAAATAAGGAAATGAGAAATCTATTTGGAACAGAAATAGATGGAAAAATGGGAAATCTGTTTTCCGATTCCCCAGTATGCATAATAGACTTCTTCCATTTACTCATGTATTGCATAATTTGTGGTGTTTGGAATTGAAGGATAGATAATACTACCTCCGTTTCATATTAATCTACACACTTACACTTTTCACGCATGCCGATGCACTACTTTGAGCCTTTATATCTCTAATTTTGTATTTGTAAAAAATATAAAAAGTCGATATTCTAAAACTACATATCGAGACGAATCAAACAAGACCCCACATGACTATATTTTCTCTTAACCATAATTCACAAATGATAGTCAAAGGGAAATTTGTGAATAGTGTCAAAAGTGTAAGTGTGTAGATTAATATGAAACGGAGGTAGTATAATTAAAAAACAAATAATAATCTTAATCAATTTGTATCTTCTAATTTTTTTAGCATACTTTATAGGAATACTAGTTAAAGCTTTATAAGTGAATTTTGTTTGGAGAAGGGATTACATAAAATGTTCCAGATGCTAGGTTT